>JAZGTI010004030.1:0-29350 GCA_036877585.1 Botia kubotai
TGTGGGGAGGAAGAGGGGAGTGGGGGCAGAGCCAGGAGAGAGTTAAGCTTCCTGACAGCCTGATGGATGAAGCTGTCGTTCAGTCTGCTGGTCCTGGCCTGGAGACTTCGCACCCTCCTCCCTGAAGGCAGCAGGCTGAAGAAGCTATGCATTGGGTGGGTGGGATCAGCTACTATGCAGAGGGCTTTTTTGGTGAGACGGGTGCTGCAGATGTCCTGGAGGGAGGGGAGAGGGACACCAACAATCTTCTCAGCTGCTTTCACTATTTGTTGGAGAGTTTTGCGGCAGGACACATTGCAGGCGCCAAACCACACAGTAATGCAGCTCGACAGGATGCACTCGATGGTGCCTCTGTAGAAGGTGCACATGATGGGGGCTGGTGCTCTTGCTCTTCTTAGTTTGCAGAGGAAGTAGAGACGCTGCTGTGATTTCTTGGCCAGTACAGTGGTGTTGTCACCTCGCTTCTGTAGTTTGTCTCATCCCTGTTGCTAATAAGACCCACCACAGTCATGTCATCCACAAACTTGATGAAGAGGTTGGAGCTGTGTGATGGTGCGCAGTTGTGGGTCAGCAGAGTGAAGAGGAGGAGGCTCAGCACACATCCTTAAGGGGCCCCTGTGTTTAAAGTGATGGTGCTGGATGTGTTACTGCAGACCCGTACTGCTTGTGGTCTTCCGGTGAGGAAATCCAACAGCCAGTTACACAGTGAGGTGTTGAGCCCCAGCTGGACCAGTTTTTGAGTGAGCTGTTAAGGCATGATAGTGTTAAATGCTGAACTGAAGTCTATGAACAGCATTCAGACATAAGAGTCTTTTTTGTCCAGATGTGTGAGTGCTGAGTGGAGTGCAGTGGAGATGGCATCATCGGTTGAGTGGTTGGACCGATACGCAAACTGGAAGGGGTCTAGGGGGGGGACAGGACAGACTTAATGTGCTGCATGACTAGCCGTTCGAAGCACTTCATGAGGATAAGAGTAAGTGTAACAGGATGGTAGTTATTAAAGCAGGAGGGAGATGACTTTTTTGGGACGGGAATGATGGTGGTGGCTTAAAAAAAACATGTGGGAACGACAGCCTGATTAAGAGAGATGTTAAAGATATCTGTGAAGACTTCAGTGAGTTCCACTGCACAGTCTCTCAGTACGCAACCAGGAATGTTGTCAGGACCCGGAGCTTTGCGTGCGTTGATCCTACTGAGGGATCTCCTCACACTGTCCTGGGAACAAAGTCATCACCTGGTCACCAGGAGGAGGTAGGGTCTTCTGTGCAGTGGTGCTGTTTTGTGCCTCAAAGCGAGCAAAGAAGGTGTTCAGCTCGTTCAGCAGGGAAATAGTGCTGTCACAGGTCTGTGGTGGAGGTTTGTAATCTGTTATGGTCTGTATCCCCCGCCACAGGCACTGTGTGTCTCTGCTGTCATTGAAGCGATGGGCTATCCCTCTGGAGTACTGTCTCTTAGCCTCTCTGATGCCACGGGACAGGTTGGCCCTAGCTGTCTTTAGGCTCGCCTCATCTCCAGCATCGAAGGCAACGTTCCGAGCCTTCAGGAGGCTGTGGACCTCCCCTGTCAGCCATGGCTTTTGATTGGCACAGACAGTGATGGTTTTGGTGACTGTTACATCTTCAGTGCATTTGTTGATGTAGGCTGTAACAGTCTCTGCGTACTCCTGGAGGTCAATGGAGCTGTTGTGTGTGGCAGCCTGCTTAAACATACGCAGTGTTGAAGCAGTACTGTAAAGCCTCTGAAGACCCTTCCGGCCACACTTGTATCTGCATACGAACTGGTTTGATGACTTTAACGAGCGGTCTTTAAGCAGGCATTAGCATGACAGTAATGTAGTCTGAGGCACCGATGTGGGGGAGGGGGAAAGCATTGTAAGCTCCTCTCTAGGTGGTGTAAACAAGGTCCAGTGTGTTATTTCCCCTTGTTGGAAAGTCTATGTGTTGCTGTATTTTGGGAAACACACTCTTTAGGTCTGCATGGTTAAAATCCCCAGCCAGGATGAGAAAAGCATTTGGGTTGGCAGTCTGCTGCTCACTGATGTGCTGGTACAGTTCATTCAGTGCCTTACTCCTGTTGTTGCTGTTGGAGGTGGGAGGGATGTACATAGCGAAAAGCAGTATTCCTGTATATTCCCTCGGTAGATAGAATGGCCGGCACTTAATAATCATAAACTCCAACACTGGTGAGCAGTATTTGCAGACTGCAACAGCATCGTCGCACCAGGCGTCATTGATGTAAACACAAAGCCTGCCACTGCGGGTCGCCAACTCTGTCGGCACGGTAGCATGTCAGCTGGTCAAGCTGAATGGCGCGGTCGGGGACACTGTTGCTGAGCCATGTTTCTGTGAACACAAAAACACAACAGTCCCTTACAGTCCTCTGAGATGATCATAGTAGTTGGATGTAGTCCAATGTAGTTTGTTGTCTATGGAGCGTACGTTGGCCAGAACGATGGTGGGGATAGCAGGTTTGTGTGGGTTAGCCGCTAGCCTAGTTCGGATCCCTCCACACTTACCCCACTTCCGCTTCTTCTCAAGCTGCTTGAGGTGCCTCCATTGTTGGTGAGGTGCGGGAGTAGGGGTCGGTGATTGTGTAGGCCTCCGGAGCAGACAGAGATCTTCCAGCTCTTCCGCGTCTGCAGAGTTTAACTTAAAAAGTTTGGTTCTGCCCATATTGAGCAAAAGTTGTTGACTATATGCACGCAGGTAAGGGACAGATAAACGCGATGAAGACGTACAATAACACTGCGACTTACAGGACGAAAAACACAAAAACACTGTTTTGTCGGGAGAGAGAGAACCCGCAGCATGTGCACGCGCCGTCATCTTTGTAATATATATGTTTTGTTCACCTACTAAAAAAATCAAGTAATGTTAGTCTACTAGTTATCAGGCCTTAGCAACTAGTTTAACCAGCAAGACTTACTTGGTCAATCATCTATACCAGATGATTGATATAGGTTAACCAACTTCACCAACTAAGTTTATTGATGAACAGCACCAAATCAGCATACAATAAACCAGAGTGAACCAATATGGAAATACATGCTAATTACAGTTAGCAGGTATATAGTTTGCTAAATTTAAACAAAATTGATCAAAGTATTTGTTTTTCCTTCCTCAGTGTGTCAAAATGTGAACTGTATCACAAACTGACAACTTGAAGTTTGAATATAGCAGGGCATCTGCACAGCCTCACACCTGTCATTCAGATCCATTCAGTGTTTACAGATGTGTGTGAGGTCACAGATCAGCAGGGTGGAACTTCCTGTAAAACTAATCATCCATTTAAATAACATCTGCCTGAGATTTGTGCACAGTAATATGTGCAGTGGTTCATATATAATGGTACATAAATCAGCTATGTAAATCAAACCAGATAATAAATCTGATTTATTTAGAATTACTTTTATAAACATGCACACAAATGAAAAAAAGAAACGTAGAGTTTATAGAATTTGGAAGCTCTGAATGTTTACCATGGTTGTTATTTTATTATATTGTTTTCCAAAAATGGGGCTTTTATTGGTACTTTTTGTCCTTTAATAGGATTTATACCTTTACTTATTTACTTATTTTCGCAATTATGTTTACAAGTTCATTACCTTATAAGAGAGATTTGTTGTTTTTGAAGAAACTTGTTTTCTTGAACCTCGGGCATGTTTGTTTGCATTGATTCATATTCAGCTGACTCTCATTCTCTTTCATGTCAAAAGAGATTAAATGGAGGATGATGCTGGTGTGAATCTGTGTGGAAATAAAATTTGAATTGATGACTTTTGTGTATCTTCATCACACTATAAGCAATGTGCTTCTGAATACATGTTGAGTTGATTCACACATCTTGTGATTTGCAATTAAGTTAATAATCTTCATGCCTTCAAGCTGTTTATCAAAAGATCGGCTCAGGCTTTAAGAATTCGAAAATGCAAAGGAATGTAAATTTCAAGTGTCTTTATTTTGTCCCACAAGGACACTTGATCTTGCATTAGTTATGAATTTATAATTATTAATTTGTGAAGAATGAAATGAGGAATGAGTGAGGAACATTTAGCCCTTGCATCTTTTATGGAGTTTAGTCCCCTGCAAAGTAAATATTTTGTAATGGGCAATTTTAGGAATTATAAGATAACAGAAAAGATAAAACTGCCTGACTGCTTATGCTGTCACTGGGCATCTCAACCGTTGTCTTTGAGGGAAGAGAAATGAGATCTCATAATGAGACAATAACAAAGCAAACTGAGTCTAGGGTTGGGGTTGGATGTTTGGGATGTAAAATTTAATTGTTAAAATGACAAATATTTACCAGCCTTGTACATTTATGCAGCTGACAGATGTTTTTATCCAAAACAAAGTACAGTGCACTTTTAAGCTATCCATTTTATCACCATGTGCATTCCCTGGGAATCCAACTTATGACCTTAATGTTCTCAATACCATGCTCTACCAGCTAAGCTAGAGGAACAACAGATAAAGTAAAAACTGATAAGGGTTTCTAAAGAAACTCAAAGCTAGAGGTCCTGAGCCCACAATGGAAAAGAAAACACAAAGTGAGAATTGTAGCGACAGTGAATAACCTTTGCTAGTTTTATAAGACCAGTCTGATTGCCTGGCAGGTTGTCTGCTTCCATAATTATGTCTGCAGTCCATTTTCTTTTGGGCTAAGGTTAGTGCAGATGGGATGTGTGAGAAGGTGAATATGGCTAAATCCAAAGAGATATATAATTAGTCTACAGGGTAAGATGACAACTGCAAGAAGAATTGCCCTTTCCTTGTCTTCATACCTAATTCAGTAATGGTAATCTCAGAGTTCTACACAGGTAGAGTTTAAAGTTCATAAGTCAGACATCTCATTCCATCTAATGTCACAATGGACATAAAAGATGAGACAGGTTGTGCTCTTTCACGAAAATCCTTTGAATGTTTTTCTTATACCATGTTTTTGCAGTGAATTATGGTCAGACTTACCCCATGAGTCACCAAGATAACAAAAAATGATGTTTTTACAAAGTTCTTAAGATTTACAAAGTTCTAGCGAAAAGCCGAGGTTTAATAGTCAGACTGTACTTTCTTTTTGGGCTCAAAAGAACTGAATCTTTAAAGGGCAACATTAATCATCCCAAAGTTCAAAATGGCAAAAAGCAACTATTTTGAAGTAAGTTTCTCCAGTAACTGAAAATGGTTGAAAAATGTTGTGTTCAGAACTTGATAATTCATAGAGTTTTCGTTTTCAAACCTTTCCAATGTGTGGTCAAATATCAGAGCTTATAGTGAGAATGGATAAACCACACTGTTCTGAAGTCAGCCTGTTGAGAGTACACCTGCCCCGATCTACAGCAGATGTTCAGTCAGTGTGTGAGGGAAGGCTGAGTCATGAAGTGATACAGAGGGGGCTGAGGGACCACTTCAGCTGTCAGGTAGGAAATATGGGGAAGATGGAGTCACAGTCCCATTCCTGTCATCATCACTGCTGAGAATGAGCTCCTGACATTGCAGAAGACAGCCCGGAGATCTGTCTGCTGCAGAGCTTGCATACATTACATGCACAGGTTGGAAGATCTGGTCACCCATGCCTTCCAAAGGCTTGCGACTGTTTACCAAAGTGTAAGACAGTTGCCAAAATGTGTGTGATGAATGTGAGCTCTTTAAAGGGTCGCATCATAGCTTTTTACTTATTTATGGCCTTCTCCTGCCCACTTTTAAGCATAAGATTTTGCATTAAATATAATTTATTTTTAATGTCCCTGTTTCACTCTCTGTCTGTTTCTTGCTGCCATACCTCCTGTGTAAATGCTCTTTTTGTGTGTGAAATTAGATTCAGGAGCTGGAGCCATTTCTAGGGAGCTGCTGGCTTATAGAACAATCAGCACCGAAATGTGACGCACAAACTGTTAAGGTCAGATCCTTCAAAATAATATATAGAGCACAGCTGCTACACACAAAAGGTTTGATAGACTGTAGTTTATTTTCATCATCTCTCATGTTTCCTCTGTACAGTATTTTCTCTGTGAACGAGCTGGCCATATTTCTACTTATCGAATATGATTTGTTTATGTGTAAATGTGAGCATTATGTGCGCGTGTGTTTAAACGTGTTTGCTGTCAGAAAGTAGTTCAAAGTTACAGTATGTTTTCATAGAACAATAAACTCTTTATTCCAAAAGGTGATGAAAAATCTTCCGTATTCCTTATGATATGACTCTTTTATGCTCCTAATCTGAAACAAACTAATGAATATCCACAGTTATCATAAAGCCACCATCCCTTTGGTGACTAACTTGACAGAAAATGAAACCAAGCAGAGATGAACTTGAGTTTCTGGGATTTGAGCTCACGGTGGATAATCAGCATTATCAACATCCATTGAGGCCATTTTGAAGCAGTACTAATTAAAGCCCAATTAATAATGACCACAGCAGGAGAGAATTAAGTAAACAAATAAACAAAACTGTCTGTGTATTGCTGTGCTTAATTCAAGTTCACCAGTCATTCCACCAATCAGAAATACCTGCCAGTTTGTGGTGAATAATTTATGGTCATAGAAGCTGATTATAGATTCTAGTAGGATAGTGGGACTTGGGGGACCGTGTTTTGGTCCAAGTCCAATAAGTCTCAGTTTGCAGTGGAGAACAAAACAGAACAACAACAAAAAAAATAGACCACAATTTATTGTGTTTCTTCCTCAAATTTCCCACTGCATCCTTTCACATTTGGCATTGTTATCACGTTTCATTAGTGGAGATCAATAAAGCAAATTAAATTTCGGAAGCTGTGCCGCTGTGTTCCATGACTTGCTCCGCCCACACTCAATGCCAGTCAGCGTTATTCCAGATACCCTCTTCTGCCCATTTGCATGGGGAAGAAGTATAACACACCACGTCTTTGCAAGTGGGTGTTGTTTTTTCTTGAGAGCTGATAAACCGATCAGGGCACAGATAACAATGTAGTTGTCTAATATCACAGAAACAGTAATGCTGAATAATAACCCAATAAAACCTAATTAAGATTCAATGACCTCTCTGGCTTAATAATGATGACAGTGAGATTTGCAGCAGGAAATTAAAACTGAGAACTTATGATACTGCAGGGGAGTTTGGTCAGTGAAAAATCTATTTTTAATACTGTACATTATTCTTTGCTGAACTCATACTCAAGGATAGCTTGAGATAATTTTAATCAGTCTGTATGCCTATTTTGATTTAGTTTGTGAATGTTAAATAAAGGTTTATTAAAAATTTAATTACGTTAATTAAAAAATTAAAAAATGCAATGCTGCCAGCATAAATGTTTCTTTAATTAAATTTGGCAACAGGTACATTCAAAAATACAGAGACTATACATTATGTTATAAGTCATGACCAAAATAAGATATCTTAGACTATGATCTGTGATGGTTTTGTTAAACTGTGCTGTGATTCAAAAGAAAAATAAGTGTGCAAATCATCAAAGTTTGATTAAAATGAACTTTTTTTTCACTTTCATTGTTGACGTACAGTAGTAACTGCTTTTTGTCTTTTTTGAGCGGTGTACATTTGCCAAACAGGCACAAGAATTATTTGTGTGTTTTCATGTATTCTATATTTGTGACTTACCTAGCACAGTGAGTCGGGCAGGACGTGACCTCATGGCAGCCTGGATAGCCTGGCACTCGAAAACAGCATCATCCATCAGCTCCACCCTCTGGATTCGCAGGTGGTGCTCGCCTGAAGTGTGATCTCCAACCACAGCATAACGAGGATAACCTGGAAAACAGTCCACCAATCAACTTCACTAAAGGCTGTAAGGCTTCCAGATATATACAACTGAGAAAAATTGTGCCTTGTTAATTGCAGTGGAAACAGTAGAAACTAACCCATCACCTGACAGCAATGGGGTATAGCCTTTTTAGTCACTTCATGACAGTACAAGGTAATCCCAGAATGCCACAGGGAGCTGGCATACTGTGAATGGGTGATGCAATATTGTCTGTTTGTTAGCAACCACCATGATATCAAAGAATATCAGTTGAATTAATGCATATTATTTGTATTTGAGCTCTCCAGAAGGGCTAATTAAGTATTTTGTCTGTTTTCATGATTGTGTGGTTTACTAGAAAAACAGAAACATTTGCCTGCTCTATGTACTCCATAATCTACTTCCAAAGTCTTTGTTCCTTCTCTCGCAAACAAAAAATAACAGACGACTTGTGACTCTCAGGACCATAGAAACCCTGACGCGAGACAAGACTCTGTGCAAGTACACAGCTTTGACCTTCAAAAAATAAACGAAAGATGAGCAGAGGTGCGAGGCTTTCTCCTGGCTGGGATAAGAATCTCTGTCAGTTGGAGTGAGGCATTCTGCTAGTGAGCAATTCTGGTGATTGAGGTGAGACAATTTGTTGATTAAGGTGAGTCTATTTGCTGGTCTCACTCTCAGGCGTTCAAGCGGTCCTCAGCCATACTGCTGCTGAAGTGTAGGTGTAGCACTTAGCAACACTCAAGCCACAAAAAGATTGAAACATGTTACATTGGTGCAGAGGAACAGTGATTTGTGGTTTAATAATGCACTCAGCGGGATGTATTTCAGGGAAACTGATTGTTTGAAAACACCAAGCCGAACCGACTGCACTTAAAACACATCAGCAGACTATTAGTGGGAAATTTGCATAGGAAGCCAATGGAAAGGCTTGGTTTGTCAAGCCTTGGTAGGGGTTGAGCAGAGGAAGATACATTTGACTGTGGAATTCTTTACGGTACATTTTACAACCTCTCAATATAAATGTTTCTGACAGCCCTCCAGAGCCAAAATACTCTCCTAATTATTAGAGATTTGCAATTTCCAGTGAGACCCTTCAAAAGTGCTATTATTGCTGTTAGCACAGTGTCTGTTTCCGAGGCAGGACAGTAATTGATTGTGATGGGAGACACAGATTTAAAGTGTAAGAAGCTGATCTCAGCTTATTTCTCCACAGAAAGAAATGAAGCACATTTATTCCTCAATTTAATTCAATACCTCTTTTTATGTAGCTAAATTTACACATTCAAAACCGATCCTGCTTCTAGACTCCACAGAGCAGCCATTTGAATCCCTGCCAGTGAATGACCTGTGGCGGAATATCGATTTTACAGCATCCATCGATATGATTCACAGTCGCTCTGGAGAATTCTCCCTGACATAATGGTCATGCGCTCTCGTGCTGTAGGGATACTCATCATAAGCAATTCTTTCCTCAGTACATCTTCTTGTTGGCCTAGAAAAGAATATCCAGCTCAAGCTTAAGGGAACTGACAGGTTTTAAAAACAGCATGTGGTTTTTGTTCGATTAGGTTTATATAACCAACTCCACTTGTTTAGAAATGCGTTTGAAAGGTCTTTTTTGAAATCACCTATATGTTTTGTATTGAGATCCAACCTGTTCCTGCACTCTAGCACAGAGCTATTATTGCAGCCATCACTGTAATCCACAGCAATGAGGCTGGTAAGAGGCATGTGCTTTAACATATTGCTGTAGAAAGGAGTGAAAAATAGACTGGACTCTAGACTAATGGCTTTTAAGTCCTTGAGCCTGACTGTTGAAATCACTGTGCCAGAAAATGCCAATTATTGTCTGTTGCCTCATTGGATCCCATTCACTTTTAATAGACCATGAAGTGTCTCTCATTTTCCCCTATTGAGGAGAGAGCAGCAGATGATTATGGTGCAATGTTTTATCTGCCCACATACAGCTTTTAATTTCTAAGTGAGTGGGAGACAGAACAGAGGCAGGAGAACCCAAAAACAAACATTTAATAACCCATCAAAACAGACTGTGCCCACATCATTTACAGGACTAAAATTATCAGCACTCTTCAAAGTTCTCTTCTAAAGGTCTTATGTACATGGTCATGCTTGTGTAAAAGAAAGCTATTAAGTAAAAGGTCTATGCTGACAATACATAATGTAAGTGGTCACATTATGTACCTACTGTACATGTGACTCTACAGTACATGTACATGTGACTCTCTAGAGTCTCAGATATGTCAAGATATTGAAGTGTAAGCATGAATGAAAGTCTTGTTTGCGAATGTTTTTCTTTTTATTTTAAGAGAAATATGTAAGACACTTAACACTAAAAGGGAACTCTCCTGGGCTGTGAAAACAGCAACCTCTTAACAATAAAACGTCCCCAGGGGACCATCAGATTACATCTGAAGGCCAGTAATGTAAAACTTAACCAAATTAAGTAGTGTTCATCATGGCAGCCGGTCAAAGCAAGTGAAGCAGACAGAGCCATTTTAATGGCCACTGACTTGGTTCAATACTGTGTTTATTCCTGATGAGAGATTGATGGCTTTATTGCAGCATGTATTGCCACTTAATGCCTAGCTGAAAATCCTGAGGTTTTATTTCACAGATGGATACTGAACATATGTGAACATATGTTTTCCTGAAGATTCAGACTATAATGTTCTGGTAATTTGTTTATTTAGTTGCGCGCGCACACACACACACACACACACACACACACACACAAATGCAATGCCTTACTAATGGAGTGCACTGAAGACATGAACTCATTGACATTTGACCCATGCAGTGAGACTTTGAAGAATACGTCTTATGTATATTAAATTCATTCAACAACAAATCATTTTTAGGATTAGCACGATTAGAAACTGTAAGTCCACAATTTCACTACAGCACCAAAGCAATAATACCAGGCTATAGTTTTATCAGGGAGGGGACTTTTGTATATATGAGTTTGAAATCAGCAAGGATTTACGTCCTGCAGTGATTCTGTATTAATGTGGAGTCAGCGTTGCACATAGACTAGCTAGCATCAGCCCTTCAGTCAAATAACAAACTATGATTAACTGTGATCAAGAGATTACATCCACCCACCTGTAATATTATCTGAGCTGGGCCTAGGGATACACATGTAATGCTTATAAAGCCTAACTCTGTGCTGTCCTGTGACAGGCCCTTCCTCTGGACAACTCTTAGATGAATATCTCGTTACATAAATTCAAAACTCATTGATCACAATAAATCCCAAAGACAACCCACATCAACCAATGCAAACATTATAAAATAGCCCCATTAGAGTTAATGAATCTATCAGGACAGGAAGGGATTAGTCTTTATGTTGGATCGATGCAAGGGGAGAGGGCTGTGAAAGCAGATGTGACGCAGTGATTAATGGTCGAGTAGATGAGTGAGTGTGTCTCCCTGACGCCTCAAACGGAGAAAACGGTCGAGAGAAACTGTGTTAATTACATCCATGACTCTAGATCTCTAATCTACATGCAAAAATGTTTTTTGCACTACTTGTATTTGCACTCAGTCATTTACATACATATTCATACTTATATATTTACACATATATCTATATACATCTATACATATATATTTATATATTTATATACATACTACACTGTAAATACTGCCACACTTTAATTTTTACATTAAATCTTCACTTTAAATCTTTACATTTTTAAACTTTAAGTTTTTCATTTTTAACTTCTTATTTTTACTTTTCTTTCTGTAAGACAATTGTAAAAAGCATTTCACTACATGTTGTACTGTGTATGATTTTGTATGTGACAAATAAAATTTGATTTGATTTTGAGATGTTCTCCATTCTGTCTGATTCTGAATGCCATGGCTGAGAAACCAAAACTCAGACATATTTGGTAAAATGGGATGCTGCTTTGTGACTATACAGCTGTCTGTGGATTTTTCTTGTAAGCTGTCACATTAAATGGTGGCTTGTTATTGCGCAATGTGCTAGGATGTTATGTACATTGCTTGTGGGGTCAAAAAACACCACCCCATGTCACTATGATATTCTGATGATATTGTGGCCCTCAGACATTGGGACCCTTTCACTGGTGTTTTTCACCATTTCTTTTTCATCATCTAACTGCTTTCTTGTCTTGTTTCCTTGTCTAGTTCTGTCTACAGATTCACATTTACTTTTGCACCGACAATACACACAATGCACATTCATGAATTTTATTTATTTGCGTGCTTGCGCCGGCCTTGAGGCGACGCTTTTAATTAGAACCACAAGCTAGAGGACCTTGAGAAAGAATGTGGCAATGATAAGAATCGTCCTCTTTCGTCTGTTGATTTATTAAACATATTGTCTGAGATTTCTTGTTTTAATCAACATTCTCCTCAACTGAAACAGTACTGAATGAGGCGCAGCAGAGACGCCTCTTCTATGAATAGCTGAGTAGGCTGATATTGAAAAGTGTTGTACTCTCCCCTTTTTAGTGCGTGCAGCTGCCAGCTTGGAGTACACAGTCGTAGACATGTCAATTTTCTTTACTGGACGCAGCGCTACTTGTTGACGCAGTCAAGACTGATAAAAGGAGCAGCTGTGCGGAGTTTTGTTCTGTAAAGTGTCACTCATGTCAGTGCTCTGCACTCCGCCCCGTACCCTACGCTTGCTTTTAAAGTGACTCTTTTGTCTGAAGCACTGGCTCTTGGAATGTTAGGAAAAATACATGTCATGAAAAGTGAAATGGAGAGAGCGCAGGACTTCATTGAAATTCTTCATGGTCCTCTGAGCGTTGGCTCGCCATTGATCCACATAAAGAGTCGGAGGCTGCTGGCTCGACTAGGACGACTAGGCCGTGACTGTTAAACTGCGGCTGATGTGCGGTTAAGTGCCGCTTTCTGTCTCCTCTCTCATAATCACAAGTCCCGCAGGCGCAGAACCTCTTCTCGCCTCGCCTCGCCTCCCGACCCACCCCACTTTCAACATTCTTCCCTTTTGACCATTATAAAGCCCTTCTCTCGCTGTTTACACTGCCAGGGCCTGAATCCCAGGTGCCTGATAATGACAAGCTTGCGGATAGGATTGGATTTATCGGGGCAAAGTCACCTATTGGGGTTTAATTAAAGACCGCTATCAGTGCCAAAACAGCACAGAGGAGCAGCCACTGAAGGTCAAAGGCAATAGACCCACAATCTCTGACGGAATACATATTTAATTTTTAAGGCTCAGCCCAGCGTCTGTTTTTAAAGAGGCCAAGTGGGCTTTACATGTATCCCAGGACACAAAGCAGAGCTTCAAGTGTGATAGGAATCCAGAATTAAACATTGATGTACCTTTGCGCCATCAACATAAGGGAGCCAATGGTTTCCTGAATATCTCAACCTTTATGAATATATGAGTACGTTTATACTGTTCACAGTTCTGTAGGTGAACAGTATGGGAATCCAGTGATTGTTAGCACAAATTAAGCAATCATCTTAGCAAAACAAGCAGCACTTTGCTGATGGGGAAGAGTCACACTCTTCAGAAGCCATTAACAGTTAAATGTACTTAAGAGGTTATATTTCAGTCGCTCTCATCCTTCTACGCCTGGCACCAAATGGACAGTTTTTTAAAAAGCAATTACACCCTCTAGCTTAAACTTGTGTACCGAAGTCAACCTTAATTAGAAAAAGCCTTGTTTAAAACCTATTTAGTTGTTTGAGTGGCCAATGAAGATTGGCTGCTAGTCGAAGTGTAAAATCCAATCAAATTTGCTGAATCTGTCAATGCTAACACTTTCATCTGGTAGATTTTGTTTTGTTAAATGAAATCCACTGTTTTAACTTGGGTGTAGTCATTAACATTAACAAAACAACTTTTATGTTACCTGAAAGGTCCCTTCCGATCCCCAAAGCAAGGCCATCTTTGATCCACAGCACAACTCCATGGTAACCAGGGATGGAACAGGGTAGCGTGACGGGCTGACCAGCAACCACCACCAGGTCCTGGGGCTGCTGTAAGAACACAGCTTCAACTCCTGAAAAGACAAAGAAAGAAAGCTCACCAGTGCTTCTACTGCAACACAACCCTTTGTGGTTCTGTTCTTATACTGTCACACAGCATCCTAAACACCTCAGATCTATTATGAGAGGATTTAATGTTACATGACCTCATTTGGAAGTATTTTTCAAAGAATAACTCCCAAGGACTCAAGGATAATTAAGATGCGATGGTAAAGTGCACTTAGGTCCTTTCTTTAGCCTGTCAGGAGTGCATATTGTGCAAATAAAAAAAATACAAAAAGCAAAGGGAGATAAGGTCTAAACTCCATTAGATATGAGTGGCTGGAGGATAACCCTGAGAGACATCTGATGTCTCTTAAAGGAAGGTGTCAAAGATATAAAGGGAATAAGAGAAAATATAAAGTACAAAAATTACTGTCTGCAGAATCTCTTATATAACGTTTTTTATGCTTCCTGTACAGAAGTTAAAGGGGTTGCTATGTTAGTACTCAGTATAGTTGTTAGAGAATGTTAATGACTGACAGTGCTCTATTGGTACCAATTGCTCTATTGACAGCCAGTTGGCATTGTCATTTTATTGATTGATTATATTAATCTGACATTAACAGCCCAGGTGATTGGCTCAAAAGAAACAACAATAAAAAAGACTCAGAACTGAGTGCTCGTGAGCCAAGGTGGCAGTCTGCAGGTCACTTACCCTGAGGCTGCATGTGCCAGGTAGGCGATTGCCATTTAGATCAATGGGATACCAACAGACACCTTTGTTGATTATAACTTTGGGTAGTCTGAGATGACATACTCCGCAGCTCTGTGCAGTGTATAAACATCACAAAGAGAACCACTGTCCTGTATCTGTATTATTGTATGCCATTCTGAACTGAGTTCAACAAGTTACACACCTGTTTTATGTGTTCTCTCAGACTTTATCATGTCCTCAGCTTGTGCAAACCCAATCACTTTTAGCTTCCTCTATAGGATTTCTGTCTCCAAATGGATTCTAGTGACAAGACAAATGCTCGGAATTTCAAACTATAGCATGTCAACAGGGGTACATGCCACATGTACACTTCAACATGTGTTCAAAAACACAATGGTTTGACATATAAGCTATCAATATTGCATTGAGCTGTCTGAGTGGGAGTGAAGGGCTCCTTGCTGACAGTCATGTTGAGCTCTGCAGCTGTCCCTGATGTGTTGCTATCCAGAACACACTAAATCTCAGTGTGCTGGCTGATCAATACTCATTACTTTGGAACACTTACCACTATCTCGATATCTTGATGTGCATGTGTGTGTTTCTAACTTAGTTATACTTTACTATAGGGATGTCAAAAGTAACAGTAAATCAATATAACAATAAAAAAGTTGGATACCAGGCTTTCTGCAGTACTGGTAGTAGTGACACTTAACTCCCACACTTCCACATTCACTCTGACTGAAAGGCAGCTTGTATTATATTAATACCAGTATTACAAGTAGTTTCAAATCACTTTAATTTAGTATAAGACGTGCAAATAATGTATTACCGTGGTGCCATGAAAGGGTAAAGTGGTTTTAAAAAATGATATTTACTAAATAAAGTCAATAATGATAGAGCTAGTTTGAAGTAATTATCTTTGAAAACAGTCTATGCGGAGTCTCTGTTTAATGGCTACATAAACGTGTGTATGTGCAGGAAATGCTAAATGCTAATATAACATCTAGATTGATGTTAAATTAAACACAGGGAGGAAATAATTAATTTGCTAATGTACAGAAGGACGTCTTCAATGCTACAAATTCTATGAATCAGTAAACAAATCAGTCATACCGCCATCCTGCCTCCAGTAAACTATGATGAATGGCTTGTTAAAAGCTAAACACGAGTTCACAGATTGATTTGTACCACAACAAGCTATTATTAAATCAACAACGGCAGAAATGCACTATGAATTCCTACAAATTTATTGGGCTCTTCATCTTTGAAGCCTAGCAGGCTAGCTTGCACAACACAGTGTTTTCACTCAGTCTATCTTTCTTTCTCTGCCTCTGTGAGCTGGTTTATTTGTTTGAGCGTGTTTGTTCTGATAGTGCTCTGTTTATTACTCAGATACGCTTGCTGTAGATTAAGTTTATTATTAGTATTATCTTTTCTCTGATGTTTCTCATTAAGTCTTTTGGAGAAATACATAAAGACACAAAATAAGATAATTGTTGAAATATGGAAGGAGTATAAAACTATAGAAACTATGTGAGAAACTATTTGCTAAGAGATGTTTGAGGTAATATGTTTGACTTTTGATTGTAGACTGAAGTAAACCTGATTACAGTCCGATACATTGTTGAGGTTTCTTTTAAACTGGAGAGCAGATCCATGCAGGATTACTAGTTACTAGAGAAAAACTGAGATCATGAGACTTAAGCAAAAGTCACTGTTTGTTCTGTTGCCGCCTAAGAGAAGCAGTGAAAATAATAAAGAGATCTCATTTGTAATTTCTCTTTCCTAAGGGATTTCCTGTGCAGTAATTGATAGCCCCTTCAGCTATTTTTCGCTCAGTGCATTTGCTTACCTCTGATAGCTCAAACCCCCACAACTGTGTCAGCTGAACCTCTGGCCACCACCACTAATGAGTCTGATTAGGAGATGGCTAACCCTCTCTAGACTCAACACACTGCTAATTATTACGATAAGGGGTAATTATTTTTATTAATGCTAACAGCTAATGAGAATAACAAAAATAGAATATCAAATAAATAGATGCTAGTCACATAAAACTTGTTCTTTATTGGATGCTAGATACTAATGTTTTTTTGTTTTTACAAATGTAAATTGTTTTATGATACTTTCTGAACTTGCAAACAACTAAAAGTTCTCTTGTAAGAATTTAAAGACCATCTTCAGGTTAGTCAGTTCTTTCATATTCCACAATTACAGTATGCACCTGTTCCCTTTTTAACAATGCCAGCGAAGTGGAAAATTGTAACCCACTATTGGATACAAAGACAAGGTGTTTCTTCACTCAAACTGTATATAGCACAGCATTCATTGGGGCTTGTGAAAAAATGATAAAAATAAGTGGATGAAAATGTGAATAGTTCAAGCTTTGTTCCTGCCAGCTACACTGCAGAAATTTATTTTTATAAATATTGTTTCCCAGCAAAAATACAAAAAACATTCCTGAAAACCTATTTGTCAATGAAGTAAGAAGAAATAACCGTGTTTTCTTTTTGAATGTTTAAAAGTTTATTTTTCTTACCCCACTGGCAAATAAGTTTTGAATGTCATGTTGCTCCTCGTGTAAATTTACAGTATATTGGTTAAAGATGTTAAGATATTTGTACTGGGATAGTACTGGGAAAACTAGTTTTTTTGCAGTTAGCTAGCAAATCTTATAGCAAGTGTGATGAATTCTTAATGTCCTCTGACAGCATGAGATAAAACAGAGAATCAATGAAAACATTTGCTAAGACTGTTGTGTCTCAACTATTTCTCCTGAGAGAACATGCACAAAGCATAGTGTCACATGGAATCATGTATACTGCATCAGTGCGGTCACAATGTATGAACATCAAGAAAGTGGGAAGTTTGCTTGGATAGGTTAACAAATCCCTCCCGGTGATCTGTTTGCAGTACTGCACCACCTGGTGAGTCCACTTGGACAGCAAAACACAAGCCTGTTTCATTTCCTCCAAAGCACCTCAAGCAGCAGGAAAACATATGTAGGTCAGCCAAAGAGGAATGTAGAGAAATAGGTAAAGAATAAGGAAGGTTGACTTGGGGGGCCTCGAGTTCGCCCACTCTGGTAGACGACTTCACATGCATTTCAAGCACGGCGATGCTGTGGTCGCATCTGCTGCTGTTCCGCTCCAGCGCTCAGGCAGCCTGCCTCGGAGCGGACCCTTTCTCTATCTCTCCCCTCATCTTCTGAACGTTCAAAATTGCCAGCTGCGCAGGCAGTCATGCGTGGAGATCAGTGAGGTGGAGACAGCAGATTCCTCCACTGTCCCTCATATGGCACTATCGTTTGATAATACCCCATGATACCCTAAGTCCTCCCAAGCAGTGCAAAAAGGAGAAGACAAGGAGAAGATCAAACAACTACAAACTGCGTCTAGTCTGGGTAAATGGTAATGTTTTGCTGATTCTGAATGATTACTGTCTATGTCTGCAGTACCATGATGTGAGTCAGGTTCTGGCACTGGAGAAGCAACACTAATCCTCTTTATAAATGACTTGTTTACTGTTATAATCAGGGCAAAAGAAAAATTATCCTAGATAAACTGTAGCATAGCAGCATTTTAAGATGAAGTAAACCGGGCGTGTCAGGTGTAGTGTGTGCGGTCTTCCTAGGGTGTTGTTATTCCAAGCATGCATCTGCCGATCTTCACTTGGGATCTGTCAATGTGGTCTGTTAGTACTGCAGGCAGTGCCTTGAGGGGCTATTCTCCCTCCAGCTGAGTACAGACGCAGTTAATAATACAATTACCTCAGCATGGCCAGACTCTTGTTGAACCTGAATAAATCAATCATTATTTGCATTATTATACTGTAGTTGGAGCACCTACACTGATGAAGCTTACTGTTTTTAACAAATTAGATCAAGCTCTGGCCTTGCCATTCCAGGCTTTTTTGGCGCAGCTGTGTGTAGTTGGGTTAGTCTAGTGCTTGGCAAGTACCAGTAATGTCATTTGTTAATTAAGATGTAGGATTTTGCCCACCTTAAGGCTTTTTGTGCACTTGAACATGTGGCTCTTGCCAAAATGCAAGTTTTTTTTAATAAAATAAGGGAGACCATTTTTGAGCAATGTGTCTGAGCGTATTACATATTAATTGCCAAACCTGCTAGTAACAATATATGACATCATAATTAGCTTTTTTGTTTGACAAATGGTGATAAAATAACTTTAATTTAATTAATGTGTGATTTTTTTTCAATGATGCAATAGCATTAAAAGGTTATTTTTATCAGTTTTCCAGACATTTTCTTTTACGGAAACAAAACTTGACCTGAATCCAATTAATGTGAAGTTATGTTTGCCTCATAAAATTTAATTGAGTTTTTTACTGACAACATTTAGAGGACATTTCTAAACAATTTTGTTGAGCAAGAATTAGGTATAGTAAGTACACTACCAGAACCTTTAATCAAACTTGACACATTGTAGTTTGAGAGTATGAACATGTATCTAAGAAAAATGGTGGCAAAAGTTTTTAAAATCTCAATAGAAAAAATTTGAACAGATTGCTACCCATTTACATCATAAGGCTATAAAGAGTGCTATCCCTTTAAGAAAACAGCGGTAAGGTCGATTATGTTATTTCCCAGCAGGGAGTTAATCATCTTTTCTACCTCCTGTAATATCAGTGATCTGCTGTTGTGTTAAGAGCGTAAAAAAGATTAATATAACTGTCATAACCTTTCAATCAACAAAATAACATATATAAGTGTATAAGCATCAAGATCGAGTTGATTTAGCCTTGGCTGTTATAATGATGTAGAGCAGATGGAATGAAGCACGGAGAGCCCACAGCAGGTATGTTCTCCACCTTGCAGGTTAGTTTGACTAGCAACAACATGCTCTAAAAAATACATCACTAAGTATTTGTTATAATTGGATAATTAGAAAGACTTCAGAGGCAATTGCTGTTTTTATGTAAACATATGTGTTTTGTTACACATGTGAGAGCAACAACTTTAGCTTATACCAAAGAATGCAATGGCATACCAGTGGCGTTTATGTGCCTTTAAACAGCATTGTCAGTACTCTAAGTTTATTTGTTTATTGTGTAAACGCATAATTCTATACTATACATAGAGAGCTATACGTAGAGCTACATGCTATTTGTAGCTTTATTTACCAAAAAACTAAACAATGTAACTTTCAACATTGTTTGCTTAAACATCCCGACTAGCCCAATACAGAAACGATTTTGTTCAACAAATGCTTAAAGTTTGAGTCAGGGTTACCTGTTTGGCAGGCGGAATATTCTAATGTTCAGCATTTGCGGAATCATTATTTGCATTATTATTTGCAAAATCACACGCTTCACCTTTAAAAACAACACTCAACCAGAATCCCCTTCTTTTTTCACTCTCCCTGTACTGTTTACACTTGTTCTTCACACCTTGACAAGGTTCAGCAGTTCCTTTAGACAGATTGGATTATGGTTACGCTTGTTTAAAGGAGGGGACTAGACAGACTCAAACTGATGAGCCAGGGATCATTATGGTCTCTGTAATGTTTTCATCTCACTCTGTGGTAATTTGTTTACCCTCCAACAGCGCTTGCAGTCCAAAAACCCCTGCTCTATTTCATCTGGCAATAACAGAGACGTGACAGCCCAGCGCTCTCGAAACTCACCCTCCGTGAGTCATGGCAAAAATGATTCTCAGGCCAGTATGGCATAACCACTTGAGAACACTAATCAGTGTCGCTACAGCATGTCAGCTGGAAATACACACACACACTTCTAATCAGAGAATATTACCTTTTGCCATCCATTTCCCCAATTTCTTATTTCCTTCAGGCCAACAAGTGTGTGTCTGTGTATTTAGAAGATCTATCAGTGGTGCGTTGCATTGGTGAGTATCTGTTGGCTAATGTTGCTGCCCCAGCCTGTATGCATCTTCTTTTATTTGGAAAATAATCCAGCCACTCTTTTCCATATAATTAAAGTTAATGAGGACTGGGGCCATCAAGCTCCAAAGGTGAGAAAAAGCATCATAAAAATATATAAAGTCTAAAAAGGTGCGCTTCTAAAGCCACATGATAGCATGTTCCTTTGTGGGAGGACCTGAACTGATTTGATGACAGCCCTCTACTCCAGTGTCCTATTTACAGCTGTAGCCTTATTGCTGAGTCAGTGAGTCATCCAGTTATCCACACTTAAGAACTAAATCAGTCCGATTGATGAATGAGTCATCCACACAGACTCTTTTAAAAGATCTGGCTCAAATCAATTGTTCATTAATTAGACATTGCTATATCTCTCATGACTCCAGTGAAAACATCTAGGGGAGACATTACTATTATTATGTATATTATGTATGTATACTATTAATGTATGTATTATGTATATTTGGAGGTTGACATTCCTAGTTCTTACTTTCATTAAATGGGAAAACAGTAGCCAAGACATTCTTCAAAAATTAACCTCTTGTGTTTCACATATGAAAGAAAGCCATACAGGTTTAAAATGTCATGAGGGTAGGATAAACTGAATTTTTATTTTGGGATGAACTGTCCCTTTAAGCTTACTCCTCTTTCTGTCAGTGCCCATAGGGCATGCTGTACTGCAGGCCTTTGTTTAGCCAATGGCACGAGGAGGCTGTTTCCTAATCCTAGCTGTTTATTATGGGGACAGTCTGCCATATTGCTCCTAAACTAATTAGAGAAGGTGCAGTCAGAGAAAACCTGAGTAAAAAATCTGCCACCATACACAACATTTGCAGGCTTTATGTTTTTTTTGGCTCAAACGAGAGAAGCTTATTTTGCTTGACAGATAGACAAATTAGACAAACAGCAGACACGATTTCAGTATGTATCTGCTGGCTGAGACACAGTATTATTCGAAGGCATAATAACAGAGATGGCCCTGCTGGAGCTCAGCTAATCCAGACCCAGGGACCCGGGCAAATGCAAACCCGAACTGTGTCTAATCCAAATGCTACCTAATTGAATTCTGCCTATTGGGCCAGAGCTGATGGCCAGATCAATCAACGCTTGGTGTCTCCCCAGATACAGCCACCGAATCCAGTGTTTATCTAAGCATCATCTGCTCTGCATTGCTAATACCATTCACTTAAATCTCATACAGCCTCATGGAAGAGTTAATGCCACTGACTGGAGCACCTGCTTCCTGTTGCCCTGTGCTCACACACCTTTCCTGGGCCATTTTAAAGATGTGACTCTGGGCACTGCTGTTGCTACCCTGGAAAAAACAGATAGCAAAGCTGTACTAAGGCACAGTAATGTACCAGATGGCTATGCCAAGATACTTTGATATGTAGCGTGTAATCATATGAGTGATTACAATACATAGTTTAAGCCAATTTGTCTGTTTAACTGGTAATGCGTTACAGTAAGTTTTATTGCTTAACATTAATACATTGGCTAACGTGAACTAACAATGAACAATGTATTTTTACAGCATTTTTTGATCTTTGTTAATGTTGGATAATACAAATACAGTGTTTGTTCATGTTAGTTCATTGTGCATTAACAGTTATTACATTTTACATTTACATTTACACTTTTGGCAGACGCTTTTATCCAAAGAGACATACAGTACATTCAAATTATACATTTGGTTAGTACATGTGTTCTGTGGGAATCAAACCCACAACCTTCTGCACTACTAAAGCAATGCAAACCAACTGAGCTACAAGAACACTTGTTATTAGATTAAACTTTTGATTTTAAAATGTACTTGTAAATGTTGAAATTAACATCAGTTAAGATGAATAAATGCTGTTAAATAATAAAAGTACTATTAAAATGATTCATAAAAGTTAATTCATAAGTTGATTCATAAAAGTACCGTTAATTGTGTACCAAAATAAATCATCAATATCCATGATGGATGAAGAATAGCCCTTGATCCATCATTATACATTTTCATTTTGTTGAGAATTGTCTCAAACCCCCATTTTCCACAAAGCCTGAACCTTTTGATACTGTCATGTATTTTTATTTACAGCACTTCTTTATTCATCTGTTTTAAATCACTCTCCCAACCTTGACCTAGATGTGTTTGCGCAGAAGAGCTTTACTTGATTGACAGGGAAGATTTATGCCAGCGTCCTTCCCTGTGGGGGCCTGAGTTGCGCTGCTGGCCTTAGCCAGTATCCGCCAATCACTCGTGGCCCTCACTAATCTGCACGCGGCATTCAGCTGGAAGGTGCAGGCCCTGATTGACGCTCTTAATTATCTGCTGTGCAATCACTAATTGGACAATGCAGCACAAGTGTGCGGAGAGGATCAACAATTAATCAACGGAGCTGTGCTTTAAAAGCCCGAGCCATTAGTGCCCACACTCAAGCTTTATTAAATTTATTTTTATTTATTATTTGCGTTTTATTCCTTTATATTAGGGAAAAGGCATATTAGAACAGCATGCCTTTAAGATTCAGGATGTTTATGGTTGATTTATCTGCTGGAGATGGCCATGTGGGGACATTTCCCAACAAATCAAAATGGGCATTCTGCCTGAGCTGTACCTACATAAACGGATTCAATCAGATTTAGGGGGGAATTGAATCTTGTTCAGATTCAGTCTAAATACAGTTAAGAGAAAAAGTCTAGGAACACATTGAAACACAGGTATTTAAACCCGGAAAAAATTAAACCTGGAAAAGATTAGTATTAGGATGGTGCCAATTTCAGACTATGGACAAATCTTTTGATGAAGTTTACAGTTGCTACCTTCATTATCGATGCACATTGTATGCTCAATACTTCACAAACACTTTGAAGTGTTTAAAGTGGCTCGTAACCACATCTGCTAAAGATCATTTCAGATTGATGAATGCATAATTAAAATTGAACTGGGGTCAGTGCTAAATGAATTGGTTTCTAAGATCTCATCCATTGTAGAAAAGGTAAGGATGTATAGCTGTGACACTGGCACCAGATCAGATCAGATTCCATTAGTAACGTATTCTATGATTATCCCAGAGAGATTTAACTGTGTAATTTCTTGAAAAGATGACATTTCAAGATATGATGGCATAAAAATATGCATAGCTACTCTTTACACAGAACATGTGTGGAGGAGGACAGTATGTATCCTATAATATACTATATAAAATAATATACCTAGGGTAATAATGCTTTGTTAAAAGCATCAAGAACTTAAAAATGGCTGTCATGGGGACAGAGTCAATATCATACCTGTAAATAGCACTTTGTTCATTAAAAGCAATTAAAAAGTGGTAGTTACACTCCTGCTGTGCAAATTAAGGCATGTGCTGAGATGGACACACGACTGAAGAATAAAACTCTTTGATATGCAGAACTTTTTGTTTTTAATGAAGCCTGCACCTGTAGGAACTGCAGGATAGAAGCAACCTGCTCCAAAATCCAAACAGTGCTGACAGCCAAAAGCAGATGGTAAATGCTTTCATCTCAAAACCATCCGCTGATGTTTTGGGGAAGTGTAAATTACATCTGATAGCACAGAAGCGTTTTCGAAAAGGATGCACATTAAGGGTCTTGACATAATGGTTAAAAACCAGGAGAAATTATTACTAGGGGATTTGTTAAGTGTGGAACAACCAGGTTAAAAGAGTCTGGCAGCAGAGGCTATGAATGTCTCGCCGAATTAGCCTCTTTGAATTATGGCGGGGGTCTGAAGTAGAGGGAGGGGTGTAGTTTACAGGCTGAAGAGCTGCGATGAGCCCCTTGTTCTCATCTGAATCATTAGATGAATTGTTGAGATACAATTTGGAACCTTTGGATGCACAAGGCTTTACCATAATAACTTGGCATGGTTTATCGCCATGCGCACATAGAATCTTTCAGTCTCAGCTGGCTACCACAGATTAATAGTCAAATAAACACAGCATGCTGACAGTGGATAATGTAAGATGAGGCTTTGGTGCGCGGGTGTGTGTGTATCTGTTTTTGTCGATGAGGTTCAAAGGGGGGTGGGGGGATGGGGAGGTGGTGGGTTGTGCTCATCTTTCCTCCAATCTGAATGTTCAAACTCATTTCCTGTCATGCAGTCTAAAATAAAAACAAATAAGCCAACGCGCGAAGGGCCCCAGCTAGGCCTCACTGCGATGGTCCTGGTTCTAATGAAGATTTTTCTCCACTGAAAACACATAGAGCAGTTGGAATAAACATTGCTTGGAACAAAAAATGCAGCCAGCATATTTATACCCCAGTTGTGCAGGCATTAGACACAACAGGACAGCTGCAGGGGTAAAATAAAGATGGATCGCATGTGATGATAGGCTCCCAAAATTATAAATGGCAGTTAGCACCTGCCTGGGGGTGTTGTGCTTTCCCCAAAAAGAGAGACAGGGGCATTCGCGTGGCACCAACTATCATAAGATATTATTGAATTTTGTTTTGTTTTTTTAGTCTTTCCTCCAGATCTCATCAAATCATTCCCAAAAAATTGCTTCTGGGCTTCATAACCAGAGAGTGGCAGAGTGTCATATGGCATCCGCACTTCTATTAATCCAAGTTTTGCTCAAGCTTGATGGTGTGTGAGAGTCACTCTAAATTTGGTGTTTCTAGCTACAATAAAACCCAACTGGCCTTCATTTGTGGTTACAAGTGGGCCTGTTTGGTTTGCATACACTGAATATGAGTCACAAAACTGAACCCTTTGTAATAATATTTAAGCTTCTAAGGGTTAAAAATAGGTGATTATTGGTGAATGGTAATATCTAGATGAATTAATCAAAGCAAGCACAATGAAAGTTAGTGGAAAAACATTATTCCACTATTAAAGTCCATGTGCTATAAATATATGTTTCACTTTATGTCCCAATGTAAAACAAAAAAGTTCAAAATGCAAATTTAACGTGAACACAAATGACCCCAGTGTTGTTACTTTGCTCACTCCCAGTTAACAAGATAAAAGAGAGCTTTTGATGTTCATGGAATTGAACTTTGAACAATGTATTCCCATTGCTTTGACAAAGATTAGGTATAAAGATAGATCAAAGCTGTACGAACAAGCTGTATAAAGAAAAAGCCCTAAAGGCTAGTTCATGTGGCAGGGGAGGTGAATACATGGGCGAAAAATATATTTTTTTAATCTATGAAAATGTTCCAGATGCTTTATTCAAACACATTTGCAGTTGAATTTGTCACTTTTATTAACAATCGAGTAATTGTGAAAAATGGAAAAATACTGAACTAATTTTACAATGCTGCTGTTGTTATGGTTGTGTTTGCGGAACTAGGACGAACAAGCAGGACTCGAGGATGAAAAGCAAAAGATATTTAATAATAGAAAAACAAACAAACACTAACCGTTTAAATTTAGCAAAAGGTAACGACATAGGTAACAAACAGCGAAGTTCATCAAGGAAGTCCAAACAAGGTAATCCACAGGTAATACAAGAAATCAAGCGCATACGAGAAAAGTACATACAATAACCGACAAACTAAACGTCCAAATGGGGAACTTAAATAGTGTGACTAATCAGGGTGACAACAGGTGACGATCATTAACAACAGGAAGTGCGTGAAGACAGACACAAACCGGAACCGAAAGTTTAAAAATAGAAGTCCGTGCACGTAACAACAGCTGTAACAATGGCGCACATTTTTAGCAGTCATGTTTTTACCAAAAGTGAAATGTGTATCACAAAAAAAGAGATTTCCCATCATGATTGTGAGAGAAAATTAAGATATGGTGAATAAACTGGGCCTTACTGATCCCCAGCCACTATCAGCAGAGAAATGCGATCTTTGTTTTGCCTTCATTTAATTGTTACAGTAGAGAAGAAAAGCTGCATTGGGAAATCTGCAAGATGAATTGTGTCAGCAATTAAGTGTGTGTTCATGATGGCTCTAACGTTAGCCCTCAACAAAGCCTGCTAATGCAGTCCGCCGCACTTATTTTGACACCAGGGAGGCCATTTTATCTTCGAAATTAATAAGTTTAAAACATTGTTATCAGGAAGTGTCTGAGCTAGAACGACCAGACATTTAAACTCCAAAACATCTGCTGTGGAAGGAAGGCACAGCGCAAAGGTGTGTTGTTTGATTTATAACTTTAGGGGAATTAACTGAGCGGTGTGGCGTGAATGAATGGGGCCTCGCTCAGGTTGCTCGTATATTGAGAATGCCAGATGACAATCCATCTCTCAGCAGGAAAGGAAAACGTGAGAAACAAAAAGTGTGATAGTCTCACGTAAACAATCGGCTGTGTCGCCAAACAGTGTGACAGAGATGGTAAACATTTCAGCTTGTGAGACGATTTTGTCACAATGAATCCCTGTCCGCAACTTAATGACTCAGAATATTGCTCTTCGCTGTATGGCATCTCACAGGATAGAGTTGTGCGATTTAGGTGCCATAACACCTTTCCTGTTTAATCACTTGTGTAAGTGTTTTACTAATCACAATTCGCTCAGACGAACATATGTGCTACTTTTGCATGTGGTGCTTAAATGCAAAAATCGCATTTATGTGCGTTATTTACCGAGTATTGACAATCCAGTTTTACCAGGTGCTAAATTAAGTCATTGTCATTCTTTTAGCACAAACACGTAAATTAGGCATATTACAAATTGTGCATTATCAACAAAAGACACAGTTACTTTTCTGCCAAAATTAGCTCTAGCTAGCTATTATTGCCTGTGCTAAGTAGCACAATTTATCTATTTCTAGATGTTTTTATATTAATCACGGCAGCAGTTATTAACACAATTATGACCATATGTCATTTTATATATATATATATATATAAATATATATATATATATATATACATACAGATGGATGGATGGATCACATTAGTCAACTGCGAAACTCAGAACTGCCGTGTGTTTTAGCACTGATTTTAAAGGGGATGTTTGTGCCAGCACCCAATTTGCATTGCTTGCTAAAAGGTTGCAATTGCGTGCAAATAAACAGCCCTATCAGTGGCTGCTGTTCTTTTCTTAGCATAGAGTTTATGTTTGCTTTCTTTGTGCACCCAAGCTCTTTTAGATGTTTCTGAACATCATTCTGGACAACTCCTCAGCAGAATGAAGAGGAAAGACCTCAGGGTCGGACGGAGTCTCTGCCAGTTTGATATCAAAGCAATTCTTTCATACAGAACTAAAAAGACACTAAAACAGAGCCCAAGGCAGACAACCAAAGAACGAGAGCGTTAGTGTGAAAGAGACCAAGAAAAGCACTAAAGATGGCCCTTGAAAAAGTCCATGAAACATTACAAATCAAAATAAATTTCACTTGGTAAAAAACCTCTTCGTAGGAACAAAGCTCACCGAAGAAGACCAGAGTCAATCCATCTGGGCAGCTGTATGGAATGCCTCAGGACCGTGTCCATTAAGAGCTGTGTGAGGAATGGTAATGAGGTCTTGTATGGACGGCTGTATGGGGTATGAATCCTGTGACTGATTGTCTGGGATTGAATGTGTGTGAACGCTCACTGCTAATGTCAGCCTAGCAAAAAAAGCGACTAATACGGGCAGTGGTGGAAGTAATATGATTTCAATCCCTGTGTCGTCATTTAATCAGTCGACAGTAAGAATAATCAACAGTCCAGTCCAGAAAGAACAGACAGAAAATGGAAAAAGGTGCCAATCTAATGGTGTGTACAAAATCCTTGTGTGATTGTAAGATTGTGTACACATACCCTGCATGGCCTGAAATATGTCATTAAATATAGGTAATATATGTTAAAATGTATATTAAAGGGATAGTTTACCCCAAAATAAAAATAAAATCTGTAATTATTTCCTCACAATATTGTTATGTTCAACATAATGACTTACTGTCTTCTGTAATATAAAAGGAGATATTAGGCAGGGTTTTAGTGATCAACAGCCCCAGTCATTTTGCCTTTTGTCTTTCACAGTAAAAAGGCATACAGGTTTAGAATAATGTAACAGTGAAAATATAATAACAGAATTAGGATTTTTGGCCAAATGATCCCTTTAACAAGTTATTTTAGCATTACGTATTAATAATAATATCAAACACAGCCAAGCAATCTCATTTTTTGGAGAATAAAGTCTATCAAAGAGCTCAGGGAAAAATGTGGAAAAAAATACAAATTATAAATGAATAAGCGATCCTAAACTTTCATCCAGTCGTGTACTTTTCAGTCTACTGTCAGTGAAATATTTCACGCCTGTGTTTATCTGCTCTGGTGTGCCCCAAAAAATAACCAAATGTGCACTAAGAGGAGCCCATTACAACAGTCTTGCAACTTTTCTTCACTGTAAAAACCAGACCTCTCTAGATCACTCAGACACACATCTGTCAGCTCCTCCCATGGCTGCTTCTGCTGTGATAGGCACGTCGCATTTTAAATTGCCATTCTATAGTGACATTGAGAGGGACCTCTAATCAAAACATTTGTCTTTCTTTCAGAAGCATTCAGATCAGTGAATGAGACCTGACACCACAGGGAGAGAAGGATTTGTCCCAATCAGCCTTCGGCGACGTGACGGGAAGAGAAGTGTGTGGTCCTGGCCGGTCTCTGATGAATCCTCCACTTTGTCTTGATTTCTGAGGAGTGTGCGCGTCAACCAGAGCACCGGGCTAAATTACAGCTCCACGACGGTTACAGGTGCCGCTGTTGTGTTAAAGGGACAGTTCACCCAAAAATGAAAATTCTATCATTTACTCACCCTCATGCTGGTCCAAACTGGTATGATTTTTTTCTGGTATGATTTTCTTTCATGAAACACAAAAGGAGGCGATAGGCAGAACTTTAATTAAAAAAAAAAAACCATGTTCCACAGAAGGAAATAAATCATATTGGTTGTAAAGACATGAGGGTGATTAAATGACTTTTTTTTCAGTGAACTATTTAAAAAAAATATATAACTATTGAAACATCTCTAAAACAAAATACATTTCAGAATCTTTATGTAAGTGCTCATTAAACACTTAAAACACAAAAAAATAATTAAATCCAGAAAA
>JAZGTI010004031.1:0-29347 GCA_036877585.1 Botia kubotai
GTATTATGTATTACTGAGGCTGAACAAGTGCTTTTTACTTTCCTTTAAAGGATGAAAGGATTAGCAGTATTTTCTCTCCGAACTCCAGTATTATTCCGTCAAGCTCACTGCTTTTCACTTTTATTCCTCCAATCCTTTCCCCCCCTTGGGGATATCCTGTGTGCGTATGCCACACTGCATATGTTCCCAGTAATGTTCTGATTTCGTGCTCACTGACTCCTGTCTTATCGCCTTAGCCATTTCTAGAAGGAGCTGATCTTTATCGCTCATTTTAATCCCGACGGCGACGCCAGAAATGTTTGTTGAAATAGAACACAGGCACTTGTTTTAACACAAATCATGTGGAAACATGGGTCAATGTGTCTTTCCCCCCCAGTATTTCTAGGTTTATTCCTTGATACAAGGTTTTCCTGTTTGGAAATTGTGGTTTATTAGTGTTAGAGATGTTTTGTTGTGTGTAAATATATAGTGGGGTAACCCATACTTGAAATGTCACCTGTGCCTTTTACAAGCCCAGAGAGGTTAGCAGCTATCCCTGCAGCACCCAGGGAGCAACTGGGGCAAGGTGCCTTGCTCAAGGGCACCTCAGTCATTTTCCTGCCAGCTGTGGGAATCAAACCTGCAACCTTTGGCTTACAAGTTAAACTCTAACCATTAGGCCACGTCTGCCCCGAGTCATGTTACTCTCTTCTGCGCCTCAAAAATCCTGCCATGTTTCGAAATACTGAGATTTGGAACTCAGAACACTAATAGTTCTGTTTTCTGCCAGAGAAACCACACTAGCTCTGTCCTGAAACCAAGTGAACTGCCAACTGCATCTGCCATCTAACCGTAGTGTAACCTCACATGTTGCAGGTTACAGCACTTAGTATTGATTATTAATATTTGATGTTAGCATGGTGGTTTGTCATTTTGGGTCATTTTTTTGTTTTTTGCTGACATCATTGCAATAAATATTTTTAGATTGGCTTCCTCACAAATAATATATGGAATGTTGCTTTAGATTTTGGCCAAAAAAGTTTCTTTAGAAGATGCTGCTTGCTTTCAAAAGCAGACAGCCTTTGTGTCTGGTGCACTTCTTTAATGCCTTAAAAATGCAGTTTAGGAAGGCAGATCACTGAGTTTCGGGAACAGAGCTATTGTATGCCCTTAGTAGCTTTTTCCATTCTCTGATTTGAATAGAAGCTATTCCAGACAGCCAGATATTGAAGAAAATACAATTTTAAATCCATGCCACAGCCAGGAATTGTGCAGACTCCCTGATGTTCCCCTTACAAACCTGCATTACAATGAAAACATTTATTTTGGGGTAAAAATACAGCCTATCAGCCATCAAATGTGATTCCATTTACAATCAGCAGATTTCTTTGTCTTCACCGTTGCCGTGTGATCATGATGGAAAGATAATTGAGTTTCACTGCTTCATGCATACATTGATGCTGGCAGAGCCTTTTAAAAGCCTGTCTGTGTGCAGAACTGACTATGACCTGTCTTGGTCCACCAGCACTCTGTGATATTAGTCTGTGCAAAGACAAATGCATACAGAACCTGAGTGCTTCTAATGTCTCAGTGCTATCGCACACATACACAATCACATTTGTTCAAGCAAAAAAGAAAGAGGCAGAGATGGAAAGCTAGAGAGAGAGAGAGAGAGAGAGAGAGAGAGAGAGAGAAGCAAGTGGGTGGTTAGAGGACGCAGGGGACAGAAAGGGTAGAGCCCAAACAGAGAGACGGGTGAAGACAAACGGGGAGAGTGATCTAAAGTGACACGGGTAACGAGGGAAGCTAAAACAGAGAGGCTGATGAAAGACGAGAGATCTGTGGTCCCTTATTAATATTTGCCAGCCACTTGAAAAGCAAAACAAAAGCACCTGGAGCCAAACACAGTCATCTGCATCCCCATAGACTCCACTACAAAGTAGGTAGTTACTCAACTCTAGGGCTGCTGCAGTAAGGCCGATGACACACAGGACGTCCTTTGAACTCCTAATCGTGTTTTGATCTAATAGAATTCTTGGTGTGTCAACTGCACATTGCACAAAGGCCTGAAGGAGATGCGTTTACATACAGCCTAATGATCTGACTGATCTCTAAATCTGAATTAAAAGCCTTACTGTAAACACCTCTAAACAAAACTATTTGCTCGAGCTTAGTCTGATTATAATTATATATATCTTATATATAATTTCTATCACAGTGAAAAATGTGAAGATTTATGAATTGTACATTACAGAGTTAGCTTAAACATCTCAAGTACCTACAGGTTACAGAACTTCACTACAGTAAGGAGCAGCAAATAAACCGAACTGAGAGAGATTACATGGACAGTCATAAACTATTTAATATTCCAACAATTTACAGGATCATGTAGATGCGTTTTATTTTATTAGGTAAAAGGCATAACCAGTTTAAACAAAATCCAGTGTAATTTTTTGTTTTACACTCCATGCAAATCATTATTTTACACAAGCCAAAAGGCTTTAAAAGCCTTAAACAAATATGGCTTTCTTGCATCTGCAGGTGTTAATAGTTAACACAATTTTGTTGTACGTGTAAACACACTCAGTGCTATCTGCATGATTGTGTCTTTTGTCTGTGTGTGTCACATGTTGGGTGTCACAAGTCACTGTATGTCCCACCCTCTCCCTTTGGTTGTCAGGTAACTTTGTCATGTCCATCCTGGAATGGATGGTAGGGGCTACTGCCCCAAGACAATCGCTTCATCTCTTTCTCTTTGCCCTCCTGGGCACAGTTGCAAAGGGAGGGAGAGATTGATATTGGCTCATCTTTAGGCCACGCCCCCTGAGCTGGAGGACAAGGTCAAATGGTGCCTGGGCTGCAGGCTGACTCTTGGTTTTCTCCTCCTTTCCGCAGTGAAGAGCCACCCTCCCCTTCTCCCAGTGCAACACCATCCCCTGGGGAAACTGTATCGCCCTCACCGGGTGTGACTGCTACCAGTGCTCCCCAGCCCAAAGACCAGGTGACGCCCGAAGTTTCAGGGAGCACCGTGACTTCTGTCGATGGAGGAGGGGGAGATGGGGATCGAGATGGAGGTGGAGCTCAAGAGAAAGGGAGTACACATGTGGAGAAGGAAGAGGTGAGGGCACAAGAGATAGACAAGGAGGAAGAAAAACTCCAGGTGCAACAACAACAACAACCAGAGCAGGAGGAGGAGAAGAAGGAGGCAGAGGAGCAGGAGAGGGACGCAGCATGTACAGGGGGTGCGGGAAGGAGGCCAAGCTTGCATCATACTGCCTCACCAATCAGAGTACAGAGGAACGGTGCATGCAGCCACTCCACAACCTCGGACTATGAACTCTCACTCGACCTCAAAAACAAGCAGGTAGGGAGCAAGGCACTGTGGGATTGTGGTCTTGGTACGTGTGAGTGTATGCTTCAGGTTTATGGGGATTGGCTGTTGTGCTTCTGTTGTACTTTTAGGTGGCTGAGTTTGTCAAGGTTGTAAAGGGCAATGGAGCTTAAAGGAATTGTTGTTTTATAGGGTTGATCATCCACTCTCATCTCATACACATCCATCAGCATCTCCATCAGCTTTCTAACCTATCAGTAGGCCCACGCGGAATCTGTGCCAATTCTGGTGCAACACATGCTGAATTTTGTACATTTATAGCTATATGGAGTTTTATACACTGTTTATACAGGTGAAACCCTCAATATGCTTGCCAGTGTGTAAATGTGATTATCCCTTCCCCAGATTAAAATGATTGTTTTGTTTATTGTTTTAATATTAGTCTGCTGTGCTGTATTTTAAATCTATATTTAACTTGACTCAGTGTCTTAAAAATGGAACACATTTGGCATGACCTGCTGAACAAACATGGATATGATGTTGAGATAACTGTTGAACATGTCCGTCTAATGCATGTTTACATAAATCTTTAAACCATAAAAATTTGAAAACATCTTACAGATGGAACACAAAAACACATTCTGTGTAAATTGCTGCTCACACACCTAATGGTAGCTGTAGGATTCCATTTGACAGAAACTTTATAAATAAACATGGGAGGACATATTGGCGGCTTTTGGCAGGATTTGCAGATTCCGTGCAGGCCTACATATCATTTTTAATGTAATGTGTTTGGACTAAAAGATGGAAAATCTATAGCTTTGCAGCAAAACGTACTGAACTGTCTAGAAAGCATTTCTGGGGTATTATCATCATTATACAGATAAAAAGGCCATTATATATATAGGTCTTAGAAGAGACGTCATTTTGGCCAAATTCAATTCTAAATAGCATTATGTCATGCATAGTTAAAAAAACATCCAGAATGTAAAACTAATTGAGATTCATTTAGTACTGAAAAGTGACAGTCAAATAGATTAATTTAATTTAAATGGACTATTTTCCCAGTATTTTCTGTGTGATGTTTCTTTTTGCCAATTGCAATGTCTTGTTATCTTAGCAACATGCTAACATCTAGCTCTAATGAAATCAATGAGTCAAGAATCTCTTGTGCTTCACATGAAGAACCGTATTTGTTGTTGTCTTTGAAGCTCTTCAGATTAATCGCTTGTGAGGTTCTGTGATGTGTATAGACCATTTTGTAGACTGCAAGGCAGCTAGATTGTAAAACAGTACCTTTTCACAACCCTTTCTCTGTTTCTGCAGCTGGCTAGCACTGTTGGCGTTCTAGAACAGACAGGTTTCTTTAGTTCAAAAACAGAACAGAAAATACCCAGGCAGCCTCAAAATCACAGGGGTCCTGGGAAGGGCATATAGGGCTGTTAGAGAGAAGGAGATTGAAATGACAGATAGAGACAGAAAGACTGACAGAAAGAGAGTTGGATGGAGGGAGAGAGGGTGAAATGGTTGTGTTGTCATGGTAACACGTAGGTGACCTAAAAATCCCCATGCCTTGTTTTTTTGTCATGAGTGTTCATATTGCGGATTGCATTCCCTAATTGGCTATGCTGTGAAGAATGGTCTAATAGTGTAATGGTTACATTACGAAATAACTGATAGTGATCTGTTAACTTCATACAAGCAAACACTAAAAAATAAAAAAAATGCTGAAAAGGGTTCTTTAAGGTTCTTTTAAAAAAGGTTCTTTAAAGAATTATTTTTGAATACCTTTATACAGTCTGTAGAACCCCTTTTCACTTCTTTATGGAACCACATAAATAACAAAAACATTTTAAATTAAAAAGAAAATTAATATTAAATTCTAAGAGTGCATATGTGGTACACAAGCTGAGACTACATTGAAATTCTTGGATATAAAACACAATAAAAAACAAAGAAATGTTACTTATGAAATGGGTACATTAACAGTAAGTTATTATAAAGTGATGCCTATGATCTACAGTGAATAAAGATGCGGATGCTTTTTCAGTTTTAATTTAATTTGATGATTTGTCTGATGTAAAACAAGTTAAAATCACATCACATGCATAACACTTTTTCTGATAATGAATTATCAGAAAAAGTGATTTTTAATTTGAATGTATTTTTCAACGTTTTTGTCAATTAATTTTTTCACATTCTTTCACATAGATGCACTGTACATTGTGTTCCATCAGATCTCTGGTCTTTTCTTATGTTAGTCCTCAAACATGCACTGTAGTTAAAATGAGCCATTTTCCACTTTAGGCCTGTTTGATGTCTTGTGTGCAGCTGTGGGGTAATAGGATCTTATTAGAGCAAAGGTGAACCATGATCTGATTTATATTAAATTCTGTCTGTAACGTCACCCATCAGCCCTGAAAGATGATGTGTTTCAATCCCCCTCATAAAACTCAATTTTAAAGCAGCGCACATAAGAAAATTCTTTTCCGCTGTGTGTTTAGAACCCGGAAGTGTCACAATTGGATGTTTATCTGTAAACATCTCTCAATTCTCTTAGCATATTACCAGTTCCAACATAGTGTGAGTATGTGATGTCACTAAATCTGTGTGTGTGCGTGTGTCTGTAGTGAGCATAAGTAAAACTAAGACTGCATATCTGAGAGTGTATGTGTACGACTGCAGCCAGGCATTATTGTTCATACATGCCCAACTACACCACCACTTATCAATTAATTATAAAAGAAACATATACAGTAACTCTACAGTAACAAGTGCTTTAGTATAAGTTTTATCTGTGTACTATTGATTTTTACTTGTGCACATTCTTTTGATTTCATTACCCAATCAGCATTGTCAGAGCTCGGTTTCATCACCCAATCAGCACTGTCAGAGCTTGATTTCATTACCCAGTCAGCATTGTCAGAGCTCGGTTTCATTAACCAATCAGCACTGTCAGGACTTTTTGTCACATTTAATTTACATCTTCCTAATCATGTACAGATAACTGGCATAAAATATGCAAAACGAAGCACCAATGAGTAATAATTTCATATTTTAATTTGGAAGTGCTGTTCAGTAACTTTGTCTAGGTATTACAGACTTTCTTGCATCTAACTGGCATTAACAAAGAGTTGGACATGATAGATGCAATTATCTCACTAGGTTGTAGGTTAGACTTTCAGTAAGATAAGACCTAATTGAATCATATAGCTAGCTTAGGCAAGTTAGTAAATACAGGTCACCACTGTCTAAGACTGTAGCAAGTAGCCATGGTGATACAACCATTGAAGCTGTAGGGTAGATATTAAAGTGGACAATGAGGCTCTTTGTTAAACTGTCAAACTGAAAGTAAAATATTAAATGACTTTATGTGGGTAGTATATAATATTATGTGGTTTAGATGCACCTACACCTTTTGATCTTTTGATCTGAGTTGTTCGCATTTAATTAAATTTTAGATTTATAGCTAATATTTATTAATATTATTGTATTGTATGTTCAAATGATAATGAATTTGTAAATGTATGCATTTGTGCATGCATAGATGCATATAATTAGGGGAAGTGTTTTAACAAACATGGTTACAGTGTGATCTTACACCTTTGCTTTCCACTGACATGTGCGTCTAACAGAATTTGTGCTTCCGAAGCTGAGTGTATGCATTAGCTTGTACAGCTCTTTGTGTCAGCATTATAACATTGATCTTCTGTTTGCAGAGATGTGAAATCTCTCCTGAAACAGATAAGAGTGCAAAGCACTGCGGATTAGTACTAGAGAACACCAGTATCTCTCCCTCTCTTCCGCTGACACACACACACACACACACACACACACACACACAGATTTGTATCTAAAATATGCACTATAGCCCAAATACAAAAATGTTAAGAAAAGTATTATATTTAATTTTCATTTATACATTTTAAGATGGATTTTCATACATTTACTTAATGGTTTGTTAATGGCTCCTACGCAATATGACGTCACATCACACAAAGTTATCCAACTGTACATCTATAGTCTGTTTAATAAGCATTGCTCTGTCTTAGAGTTTTAAGTCACATCTAAAGCTACTGAACTTGAGTCACTTTGACATATGAAACACATTTTAAATGCAGTACAATGATTTACTTTTTCAGTTTAGCCATCAGATCTGTTATTCAGACCAAGCAATATTCTGTGTTTACATATCCTATTCACCCAAACACATTAAACATCACTAGAATCTATTTGCCCAGGAAACAAAAGAAATATACAGCTGCGGCAGCTGTGATTGGCCCAGACTTTAAACAGCAGTTTACATCATAGCATTCTATGCTTGTACACATTCAAGTTAGTGTTGTGACTATCTTCACACGTGCTGGAACGTTTTCACATTTTCATCACAAGATTTCACATTTCATGTCACGCTGTACAGTATATACATGCAGTGGGCTGTTAAAGAAGTCTATCCAATAGTGTAGCTATTCCCAAAGGCTAATGTACACTTACTAGGAGAACAGTTTTTAATTTCGCCTGAAAATTATTATATTATGACATTTTTTAAGGCGTTTGACAGAAACACCTTGTAAAACATTATTTTATGTCACTTATGATTAAAAGAACACTGACTGATCATCCTTACGGCCACTTCTGGAGATCTCCAGTCCCCTGCCAGAATAATTGGTTTTCTCCAGAAGTGCTCCAGAGATTTCCATGAAAGCCTGGATATCAGTCTTTAGAGTCAAAATCAAACCTTGTTTATCTCCCGGACCCTTATTCTTTCGTGGGTACTGCAGATAATCTGTAGCATGTGATGCATTGGGGTGAACTTCATCTTTCTATAATCACTCAGAGAAACCCAGGCTAATGAAAAATGAATGTTCATGAGAAATGGGTTCATATCTCAACCTGCCATGTTATAAATAAAACTAATCCGGATCCTCTCCAGAAACTTCCTGACAGTCTTTTCTGAGGCAGCAACACAACAGGAGAAAGTTTAATACATTTACTTGCACTATATTCATCTTTAAAATGCTGATGTTTGGGGAAAAAAGTGTGGATTAGCACATTTTATGACTGGGTGCTGAGGGCAGTAAAAATAGATCATATCGCACATTGTCTCTCACATCTTTGTTACTGTATTCTCTGACATTTTTGCCAGCCTGAGATTAATATTTGGAGAAAAGGGCCAATAAATGCCTGTCAAGCTCAGATGTATATGCATGTATTTTTCACATTTTCACAGTAAGAAATTATTGTAATACCACAAGATGCTTTTACTTCTTCATTGTCCACACACAGGACAGACTGAAAGATAAATACACCATGCGTGCCGATTATTATACCGACTTTTTATCCTCATCCTAAGCCAGTAATAAACAAATGAGAGTAATATTTATGCATAATTTAATCTTGCGAAGTTCTTTAGTATCTTATGTAATAAAATGAAATAAAATCTTTCTCTTTATTTTCATTAATATTTATTAAGTTTGTGGTACCACCATTTCAGTAGTCATTACCAAGTCATGTGAAATTTTACAATTCTTAATACCAATTTAAATATCACAGCAAAAACTAGACTTCTTTATCTACAAAGTAAAATTACATTTTTAAAAAGACCTTTAAATATTTCTTATGTAAACTTATGGAGGAGGCTTGAAACATTGTTTAAATTTTTTAAATGTATTTGTTCAGATAAATTGATAGTTAAAAACTACTACAGTAAAAAACATATCAGTAAAACATTAGAACTAAACTGAACAACAATACAAATTATAGTAAATGTGCTAAAAAAGTAAGTGTGTGTAAAAACGTTTAGTTTCAAGTATTCAAGTAAACTTTGTAAACAGTTTTCGGTTGCCAATCAGTATAACAGTTACATTGCGTTAATGGTTACAGGACAACAGCTTTGAACAGGGCTTGTCCAATCAGATTTTAAAGTCTGTGCTATCCTGATGTACAAGACTGACAAACAGGCATATATGAGCCATGATCCACTGTCAGCAAAGTCAGCTCCCCCAGAGTGTGTCTGAGTGCTGATAATCTGGTTTTAGCGACTCTAGACACGATCTCTCAAAAGCTGATGGCTCCACAGATAACTACTGCTTCACCTCTTCTGTGTGATTGCCTCTTTATGCTAATGAAGGCATGCCTAACCTCCCAATGAGACCTTTGATTATCCTGTCGTATGTTGATGGCCTCATAAATATACATGTATCCTTGAGACCCAAATCAATGCAAATGAGAGACTAATGTCAAGCACCAAATATGAACAGATATGTGACAGAAAGCACCTAAGATCAGAGCCAATGAGATTCCATCTACAGAATAACCTTTCCCACCGAATGCTCTTTGATAACAATAGATGTGAGATGTTTTTTCAGAGCAATTTTGTAGTTTTTGTGGAGCAGAACATGTTCCCTGCAACAGTGTTTTAATGCCACAAAAAATGTATCCAAAGAGATTTTAAGATCATTACTGTATATCACTGTGATAATCAAACTGTAGAATTATGAGATTTAAGTTGAAAAATTGGTCTAACTGTAATATTACCAGGATAGAACTGAAAAATTTGAAAATTTTAGCATGATTACTACAGTAAGAATAAGTATTATTAAATAAAGTCTACTTCACAGGGAAAAAAATACAATAATAACAACAATAAAAGAATGTCAAGCTATCAGCTTCAGAAGTGAAGGGTTCCAGTAAATCATTTTTTGGGATAAGATTTAGCAGAAAAAATGCTTTTCAGTGCCAAATTATTATTAGCATAACAAGTTTCTAATTAGTAATGGGGGCCTTGTTCAGTCTATTGACTAAGTAACAACACACCTTTTCAGCCAGATGCTCAGTGACATTAAAAGTAGTTTTAGAGCATTTTAGGGAGCCCGGGGGACGGCCTTACTTATGTAATTTAAAGACCTTTAAAGGTACAGTAAGCAATTTCTGAGAACTAATGGAACACCCAAGAAGTTAATTTTGACCGTAGGATTTTGCTTGACACCAGCCCTCAACGCGTTTCTTGTGTTTCCAGCCCTGTCCTGTTTGGATATGTATAATATGTAATTTTATGCCATGTCGGCAAAGAACTAGGGTTGGACAGAGTGCTGATCCAGCTGTCAGATTTGATTTGGCTAGTCTGAGTTGACAGAGAGCAGTGTCATCGCCATAGCCCCTTCTTTTATGGTTGCAGTGGTTCCGGAATGATCTTTCTCCCCGGCACCGCTTAGTGAAGTGATCGGAAACAGACCTGACAGCTGGCTAATGGGTGAATTTGCAGCAGGACTGCATTCGTTACACAGCTTCGTGTCTTTTACTCACACCCTCTTTCATCCCCCAGTTTTATTTTCTGCACTTATTTCTTTCCGTGATGTTCTTACCACACCTCAGGGTTACAGAGATCACAGATCTACTGCTGTGTTATTTTTTGCTTCAAACAATCCAATTCATCTATATATATATATATATCTGTGTGTGTGTGTGTATTAGTCTTTTTTGCATATTTTTTATTTTTCTCTCTAGGTAAACTCATTTGAGTTAATTTCCTAACAAAAATCATTATGAGTCATCAATATGTTCACACCTAAATCTCGAGTTTTTTCTCGATTTATTTTGTAATGCTGGAGTTGAAAACACAAGCCAAGCCATACCAACATCCAATACCAACATATATACAAAAGTATACAAACGCATATACAAAATAGATACAGGTTAGCATAATTAGGGCGGGGCCACAGGGACAGGACTACAGCATGGGCTGCATCTAGAAGCTTAGGCAGCTGACTTGTTGCCTCACTGGTCTATCAGACTTTACAGGCAGCGTTTGCACACAGAGGTAGAATTAAACGTTAATTTAAATAAAAATTAAATTTACACACAAACTGTTCTTCAACTGTCTCCTGGATGTCATTTTAACTTTAAAAGCTTGACCCTGCTCGACCAGTCTCCTTCTCCGTGATCGCACCCGCACAGGATTGTGGGATATCAAAGGCAGCGAAGGATACGTCTATGCTTCCTTCAGAATTCGATCAGATGAAGGTATCTCAGGAAAATGAAGCAAACTTTCAAATTTGGACATGCCTTGATGACTTCTACCTTGGAATGCATCTTCCAAAGGTAGCATATTTTTCAGCTCTTAGACACAGCTTTGAACCACAGAGAGACTTCAGGAGAGAACCACAACTGGACATGAACACAACAATGACAAGCTCCTGGTGTTACATGTTATTGTTAGAAATTGAATACAAGATTCTGTGGTGTGTATTATACTGCATTTACATTTAGCAGACGCTTTTTTAAAGGGACCTACAAAAGGGAGGAAAACAATAAAGCAATTTAACTTAGGGAGGCAATAACATTAGAAGTGCTATACACAGTTAAAAATTTCAGCAGTTTTTAGAAACAATACTACACCAGAGAAAAAAACAATAGAGAAAGGAATAGAGACTATTACTTTTTTTATAGTTATCATTTAACATGTTCCTGTCAACTATTACTAATACTATGCAATATTACTATAGTATGAGTTACTAACTATGAATTGAAACGTATCAACATTACAGCAAGGGTAAAAACAAATATATGTCCACGCTTACCTGTTAAGAGACCTTTCTGCACACATAGGTTCGGAATTATCAGGGAACTAGACCCATTTTTCCACCCGTGCTGTTATTCCCTCACTTAACTTTCAATTCAGAGAGATGTGCTCTTTGGCAACAATGTTAATGTCCTTGGTTTATTCACCATCATATTTCAAAGCACCTGCAGTGCATAAAAATGGATGGATAAGATAACCTTGGCTAATCTAACCTCCTTTTTAAAACGTCATCTCAGGTCCTGGGCCAATGCTTGTTTTTTATTCCCTGCTTTCGAGATAATTCTGGGTGTGAGACTAAAAACTCAGCCTGGTGTTATTGTCCCTATTCTGTCATTTTAAAGCGAGGCAGCATTTATGTACATCTGCACCAGGGCTGTTTCCTTTAAGACCGAAAAAGAAAGTGCTGCTTAAAATTTCTTTAAAATGGAGCAATGATGTTCTGTGACATCAAATACAAATAATCTGTCTAAACACCATATTTCCCCTCTGACAAGATGAGCATGAATTCTCCTGCTATTATATGCTGGTTGTGGTGTTTTCTAGCACAGCCATGCTGTTTACCAGTAAATACTTGATCCACTTTGAACTTCATGACTATACGCGTACTGTATGCTTCCAATGGATGCATATAGAGCCTAAAGGGTCTATGGGACTCTATAGGCAAAAATTAAAGTAGTTGGACAAGAGGCGCTAAAAATGTCATTTTGGGCTTGTCTCCTGCACCATTGGAAAATTCTGGATAAAGACAATAAATATTCCAGACAGGTAGTCAGCTGTTCTGGGGGTGGGAGTGCATGTCATTGAAGGCAGCAGTGTTTCCAGCTCATAGCTCTCTCTGATAGAAACTCACCTTACCTTTCCAACAGTTCTGACAATGAATAGCACTAAATGTCAAAGAGATGTGCTGTATCAAACAGTGACATCACCCTTGATTTATTCACCATCACTGTTTAAAGCAGCTGTAGTGCACATAAATGGATGACAACCTTTGTCACTTCTTCCAATGATGAGTGAATTTACCAGCCATATATATTTTAGCCATCTTAGATAAAAACGTGTAAGATTGTAAGAACATTCCCCTAATGCTTCCATTAAGGTTAATTAATAAATGTTTTAGGAATGTATATAAACATTAATCAAACTGTTGTAACATTTTTAAAATGTTCCACTAACAACTTAAGAATAACGATTTTTGATACCTCATATTATTATTTTGGTTACTTAATGCAAGGAATAGTCCGCACATTGTGTTTTGGACAAAATCCTTTCAGACTTCCTAGATAAACATCTATTAAGAATTTCTCCACTGAGGTAAAGCTTTGTTGGTATGTTTGATGGTAACATTTAGTTCAACGTTTAATGTTTTATTTACTCACCAAAGCTGGATTTTTATTCACATTTGGTACTTCCTGAGCGTTAAGTGTGGACCCTGTCTGCAGTAATTGAAAATTATGCCCCAATGAAAAATTCTTCAAGGCAGGTTGTCGACTATCTGCGGTTAAAGGCGGTAGCATTCCCAGTTCTCTCCGATAAGAGACTCACTATAGCTTGGAGCCCAGGACTTATTCAAAGAGAACTTAATATTCCCCAGACATATCACTCCTTTCCCACCTAGTCTGAGACAAATGTAGATTGCTGAGATAAGATGGCTTTTCGGTGTTATTCAAACTTCTCTCAGGGTGTTTGAATCTGTAACCGTGACACAGATTGCATCAGCTCACTCACTCTTATCACACGGTTTGAAACAGCGAGACTTTAATGACCTCTAATCTGAGCTCACCCACAAAAGGACAAGACCACTGACAGCTGATGGAAGCACAAAGAAAAAATATCAGGTGAAATTCAGCTTTGCTATCAGCCTTAAATTAGTTTCCGGACCATTCCAGCCAGAATCTATGAGTGACAGAGCAAATTATTGCGCTTGTCATTTTGGAAGGTAACATTGAGGCTATAGAGGAGCTCTTAAAAGTTACTTAGTCATTGTCTTTGATATTCAAATGTGAAATCTATATGCGTATTGACAGGAAAACAACAGGCAACGCTCAACCTTATCTTGTAGCGTTCATGAGTTTCTAACCCCTTCTTTAAGACATACAAGGAGAAATCTGCAACACGAATTTGCCAAGCTGATAAATAAATGTGAAAAGTACATTTTCTGAAAGTACAGTGCTTTATCAATGTCATTTGCCATCTTTTGTGTAAATGAAAATGTGCTGCAAATACTGCTGTTAAACATTGATTAGTGTCAGAGAAATGACAGAAGAAAATGACAACGCATCTAACACGCATCTAATGACAGGGAGCGTGTAGTGCGTAAATGACACGCTGCATGCCAGGCTATAACTGCCATCTTGTTAAGCCGATACTACTAAGGCAAATCTGTTTTGGCCACATAGGCTTCTGAAATCTAATCATTTAAGAAATTTGATAGTCAAAAGTTATTGTTACAAAGCAGCAAGGCAGACAAGGAAACCAGCAGTTACCAAATGCAACCAGAAACCAGAGTAACCAAATGCAGTTATTTTTTTAATAATAAAATCCACTAGTGCACACAGAGAACTGGGACAACACCAGAAACTACACTCAAGCAAGAAACATTCATACAACAATTGACTAAACCTAAGTGAAACACAAGGGCTATATATACACAGGGGAAGACAAGCTAACAGGTTAACAAGGGGGGCGGGGCTAGTAATTAGAATGCATAAGGGTAACCATGACAACAAACAAGGGACTGAACATCAGGGAGACACCAGGTGAAAAACAAAAGGCTGAGGAAACAGACAGAAATGTTTCTCACTTTTTTAGTTTCAGCCAGACAGGCTGTGTCCTTTTTCAGGAGACACAAGTGCAAAATGTAGCACTGAGAAAAGTTGTATTACCTGAAGGATGTGAAGTATATACTAGTCTGGAGAGAGTGATGTTACAATACAGGCTGTTCTTAACCAATCAAGGTCAAATCACAGCTGGACTGGGATGATTACTGTTTCAATGACTGTCAAGTAATATCATAAAAAAAATCATAATTTAAATTCATAAATTCAGATTTAATGTTTAGAGTGAGTGAAGTAGATTTTTTAACGTCTGAACTGTAAATGTGGCGTAATTAACATAACTGGAACTGCACAAATAAGCATGTAAAGTGTATTGACTTATTTTTTGGCAAATTTTATTGAGATTGCACATGATGAAAGGCATTCAATATATGAGAAACTGGAAAATTGGTTTGTCTCAGCATGTTGTGACATTTAACAATCTGTCTTTGATTCATTTTTCTTTCTCCCAGATAACAATTTAAGGTTGTAAGAACATTTCCCCAACATTTTCTTTAAGTATTAAAAACATTATTTTGAAAGTTATAGGAAATGTTCAGTTTTTTTAGATGAGTTTAGTTATGAGAATGTTATTTAAATTTTAAAAAGCTGTAATGTTTTAAAAATGTTCCATTAATAACTTAACAACAATGTTATTAATATAAAGATATTATATATAACGTTCTACTAATGTTACTACAAGAACAATTTTGAACTTTAGAGAACATTAGCCAATGTTCTGAGAACATTCCGTGGTAGCTGGGCTTGCACTCAGGTCTTATCTGATCTTGTTTCTCTTATCTTTGTCTTTACAGATCGAAATGTTAGAGCACAAATATGGGGGCCACCTCATCTCACGCCGTGCTGCCTGCAAAATCCAGACGGCCTTCCGCCAATACCAGCTCAGCAAAAACTTCGAGAAGATCCGAAATTCCCTCCTCGAAAGTCGCTTGCCACGCCGTATCTCCCTGCGAAAGGTACGTGTACAAAATACAGAGGGAATTTCTGCTGAACGGGCGCTGGCTGAAGGCTGTAATCTGGCGAGTATCCCGCTGGTTCGGTCCCCTTCCCTGCCCACCACAGTAGGCAGCACTCTTACTGACCTGGAGGATTCCTTTAACGAGCAAGTCCAGTCTCTTGCCAAATCCATTGATGATGCACTCAGCAACTGGAGCATGAAGACCATGTGTTCTCTTCAAGAAGGTGGCACCTATCAGTTTAGCTCAGAAGCCTTTAGTACAGCTGGTAGCAAATCTGGGGTTGCAGGGACAATACAAGAAGGTGGCCCCATAAACCCTGTTACACTTCAGAGTGGACCAAGCCAACTAGAGAATTCTGAGAATGTGGCCCGTAGTGCCAGCAAGCTAATGATGGCCTTCCGGGATGTGACGGTTCAAATTGACAGCCAGAACTTTCGCATGTCCTCCTCCGTTATGGAGTCCTCCACTTCCGTATCTCTCGGTAATTGTGTCCAGCAGGGGGCCATGATTACCGAGAGTCTACAGCAATCACCAGTTGATGATGCAAAGGAACAACCGCCACAAGGACAACCACCACCACCACCTCCACAGGATCCAGCTCCTGCACCTCTAGAGCTGGATGCTGAGGAAGTACCAGATGGTGACTTCCCAGCTCCTCCACCAAGTGAGGAAGAACTTGGGGAGGAGCCACCACCTCTGGTGCTGGAGAAAAAGGAAGCTCCAGGGCCAGAGCCAGCAATTCCGGCACAGACAGCAATAACCTCTGATACTTTGTCTCCACCAGAGGTTGCAGAGACGCTGGTCACCCCAACTGTAGAAGTTCTGGAGGCTAAGCGTATTGAGTCAGACACAGCGGACAACAGCTCAGAACAGATGAGTAGTAGCAGTACATCCACATCGGCCCGCTCGGCTTCAGAGGTTTCATCTAAGGAGGCTCTGCAGGCTATGATCCTGAGCTTGCCAAGATACCACTGCGAGAACCCAACTAGTTGCAAATCCCCTACCCTCTCCACTGACGTCATGCGGAAACGCCTATATCGTATTGGTCTCAACCTCTTCAACATGTGAGTACCCCGAGTGCCTCTCATCTCCAATCACAAGGGCCCTTTAACCCAGGGAGAAGGGTATATTGATATGATTACAATACTCTTTACATTCTGCTTGTTTGAATCCACAAATTCCAGATATTTAGGCTATAAATCCCTTTTACGTCTCTCATTTCAACAAGCTCTCTTCACCTGCCACTAATATAGCTGCATGAGGCTGCTCTTTCAAACCTCAACGTGTACCTGTCTCTCTTTCTGTCTTGCTTTCTTGTTTCACTCCTGTCATCCAGTCCAATCTCCAGCTGTGCCTAACACCCCCTCCCTGACGCCTGTCACCTTAGGTTTGTCTGACCTTATAAATAGCACTGCTTTTATTCAAAGCACAGTCTCATTCCCCTTTCCCTAACGTCATCTCGCTCCATTGCACACAGGCAGACACTTTTAGGCAAGTTTAGGCATTGTACTCCAATCATTTATAGCACACTGAAGTAATGAGAATATAGGGCTATTTGTGCTCCTGTGTGTGCATGAGGAGGAGAGTGAAAAATAAGGAGAAAAATGAGGCGACAAATATATAGGGATTCAGCACCGAAGGTGGGTGTACGCATTTATTGTATCTGTTAGTTTTCTACTTATTCTTTTGTTCCTGCTATTTCTGTTAGTATAGACTGTTAGTTTATAGCAGCTGCTTAGAACTGTACAGTAAAATGTTTGATGGTGAGGATGCCAAACATGGGCTGTGGCCATAATTTGACCAATTGAATTTTAATAATAGATGTTAATAGATGTTATGCTATTAATTAGCATAACATCAAAACAGGAATTGAGGTCACGATAGTGCTTTTAATAAAACTGTTCTTAGAATTCAACATCGATTTGGACACAGCACTACCAGCTAGTTACACAATTATAAGTAGTGTTTTATTTACCTAAAATCCTAACTAAATTCAGCACTGGAATGCTGTGATGTGATCAGCTACGCAAATCTACTCAACCGTAAAATGTGTGGGCCATTGGGATGGTTAGCTCCATAATTGCAGCTGTTTTCAATAGTTCTATTATTTTACTATTTAAAGCATGGCAAGATCTCTATGTTATCCTGTTTCTTGCATCCGTTGCTGTTATATCCAATTATACACGCACACAGTTCCACTCCATCGTGCTTTTTTGTTGTTGATCCAAACACCATCTGACAAATTTCCTCAAGCTCATTTCACAGAAACATGATTTGAAACTTTTAATTTTTCCGATTTTCTTTTTAATACAGAACCAGTTTATTCTTTTATTTTCACATAATGGATTTTATAAGGATTATGTAACATCAATATCATGTTGGTTTACAATCAAGAAACATTCATTTCTAGAGTTTATGCATGACTGCAATATGACAATCTTACTAAAGCAGTTTTAATATCGTTTGGTTAAACCCCCAGAATTTAGATGCGATACTAATGAAGTGTCTGATTGGAAATGATAAAACTTTTGATAATGTAACTAGGATTAAATGAATTCATTTACCTGTATTCACCATCCATGGGCCAGTGGTAACACTGTACTTTTAATGCATTTATTAGACTTGGTTTCTACCAAAATTGGGTACATTTTTTATTTTGAAAGATTTATTATACATAAAAAAACACATTTTTAAAATAACCTTTTTAACATTAAAAGTCAAACACATTATTCTTTGTGTATGAATTATAAACAAATGTGAACTGTGTGTATACATGTGTGCATATATAGCAAATCATTACTTAAAATAGAATTGTATTAAACATTATGTTTAGATTAGGTTTAGAATACTCTCTTAATGTAAATGTCATATTATAATGTTTCTCTTTTTCTACTCCAGTCACTGATAACCTCATGGGATTCACTGTCCTCTATCATTCTCATATCACCTACATGCACCTTCTCACCAAGGACATTCTTCTACAAAGCTGACCGAATGCAGCTCCATTTTATGGATCCTATTGGCAGTATTTCTGCAGTGTCACAACTCCTCCCATTAAAATTCTGCTCCCGTTCGTCTATCCTCCGCGTGCATTATGGGATGGGTTAAATCAAGGAAGTGTGCAGAAGTAAATTTGTCATATGCACGGAGAGCAAAAAGATGAAAGCCAGAAGCATAAGAAGTGTTGTGAATTGTGCTCTGGGACACTATCCCATCACTTTGGCTTATAAATATTAATTAAGTGGTTTAACATTCAACTAGTTGTGCTGCAAGGCAGATAAATGAAGATTACCAATTACCGTTTGTGCACTCATACAGCAGCTGTATGAATCTAAAAAGATGTTTAATGCAGTTGCCTTTGTTTTCTTTTAAAAAATCTCTCAGTTATATGACTGCTACGCCCCTGATTTTATCCACAATTCTGAACGTTATTCTCCATATCACCAGCTGTATTGCCTCCCATTTTCTATAGTACAGTCTCTTTAAAGAGATTATTAACAATTGCAGCAACAATTAAAGTAAGAAATGAGTTTTAGCCTCAGTTCTGCATTTACCACCAATGACCTGGCAGCGAGACTTCAATGTATGTCATCTGTAATTCCTTTAAAGAGTGCTGTGATCTAAAGATTGAGGGCCTAATTAAAAGTTCTTCATTCACTATAGAAAAGCCATCAGGGGAACATGACTTTAAAAAGTTAGAAGCTTATTCAGATGAAGCAGTGCTTTTTGTAGTCCATTAAACTGTCTGAGATCTTCATGTACCAGGTTCAGCTTATTTTCCTTTTCATTGCCGTTCCAGCGTCCAAGGTGAAACACACTGTGCTTCCCTTTTTAATGAATGTTCTTTGTACTGAAGGTAATCATGCACACGTACTAGCAGAGACAAATAAAATGGTAGAAGATGCAAGAATCTGAGTCACGAGCTACTGGCACTCAGCAAAAAAAAAAATATATTACAGAGCGCATCCAACACTGTGTTCCTGACGTGGTAACTTATATAACTGACAAATAGGCTCACATTTATGCACGGCGTCTCTTTGTCCATTAATCTTCTCATTTATTTTCCACCGTTTCCATATGAAACCTTCTTTGTATTGCATTTATGGCAAATTTATAGTCAGAAAAGGTGCAAGGTAACAGAAGGGATTCATCTGTTTTATGGGGGGTAAGTGAATGTATGTCTGTGTTCCCTTATAAATCAGTTGGGAATGCAATACCGGCTACCAAACTGAGTAGCAAGGTGTTTATTTCCCACCCAAACATAAAGTACAGTGAGAATTGTAACACATGGTTAAATCCTTCAAATAACTTATAGTTCACCCAAAAAATGACACAACACATACAAAAAATAGGTTGAGAGACTGTCTAGCTTCAAAAAGCATCATAAAATTTGTAGCAAATCCCTGTGAAGCCATAGCTGTGAGGAACAGAACTAAATGTAAGTCATTTCTGCATGTTCAGCTTGGTCTATCAGAATCAGTTACAAAACACATTTGTCTTGAGATGCCAAGTTTGAATATGTGAAAGCACAACAGAGATTTAAGAGCTGACAGAGTTTTTTCAGAAAAAAACAAGAAAACTAAAGACTAAAGTTCATTTTTAACAGTTGACTATAACCTTAAAACTTATACAACACTTAGTTGACTATAACCGTAAAAAAAATTCAAGACACATTTAATAGTTTCATTTAAAATGTAAACAGAAACTCATGGATCCTCAGATGGATTCTTGGAGTTGTTATCCACCACTCAGAGTCCATCTGCAGTGTTTTATTCAAGAGTGGTCAAAAACAGGCACTGGTTCAAATACCGGCAAACAGAGCAATGGGGACTAAACAAACTCAGTAATGGTAATAGAGGCAATGGTCAGGACAGGCAGCAAACGATCAAAAATGTAATCCAAAGCAATGTCCAAAGGCAGGCAGCATACAATTAATAATGTAATCCAAGGCAGGGTCAAAAGGCAGGCAGCAAACAATCAAAAAACACGACAGACAATCCAAATATAAACCAGGTAAACAATAGTAAAAATGCTCTGAAATGTTAGCTGGGGCAAAATAAGACATCGCACTGAGTCTATTGAGACATGTTTATATAGCTGGCTTGTTTGGAGTCAGGCGTGGCAAACAGGAAGTGATCAATAAAGTCAAAACTGCAGTAAAACATCAATGAAGAAGACTTAAATACATCTCATGCACACTTAACAATCATATAACTTTAATCATAACTCTGCAAATGATAAGCAGATATGAATTATATGAATTATAATGTCAAACCATAAATGCCTTAAATTAACACCTTAGAAATTAACACTATATGGTCACCTTAACACTGTAACTGCCAGCTTGTTTGAATTTTAAAACCATCATTTTTTGTTCTTTTTAAATTTCACATAAAAGTATCATTTTAAACCATTTCGGACAATGATCATTATGTTCTGTGGATATTGTGTTAATGATATTTTTTATATTTTTATATAACCGTCCTGTATACTGCATGCACCTTCCAGCGTGACCACACTGGCCCTGGCAGCTGCCGTATCCTGCTGTTCTGTTCCATGATCATCTAGTTATTTCAAAATGAAAGATTTTGTCTTTTGTGTGCACCACAATCCTCTCCAAACTAGTTTGTTGTTACTTTGGACTGAATTTGATCTGTAACTGAACTGCTAGGTACTGCCAAAAATGCCACCATAACCAAAATAAACAAAACTTATTTGCTAAGGAAGAGTGCATAAATTAATGTTAAGCATTGATAATCGTTTTCATTGCTATCACTTCTAATTCTTGTGCTTATCATCAGAACATTCTACAGATCACCTGCTTTTTGTTCTACTGAAGAAAGTTAGTCGTTTTCACTTTTGATGTGAACTTTTTTGAAAGTACTTTAGAACTCAGAAAGACTGCTAGATCACATATCAACAATCTCTGTTTATGCCGTACTGTTAACACCATCAAGAAAGGGAAGCAAAAATAAACTAGTCTCTCCCATACCCACAATGCATCGCCCCAAATACCCTGGCAGATAAGGATAAGCCAATTTTTAATCAAATTGATGTGCTTCAAGTGAGTGAGAGGGAGGCTTGTCATTAGTTCCAGCAGTTCGTTTTCTGCAGGATAAAACCTGTGACAGCTCAGACTGAATCTAAAGCAGGTGTGTGTGTGCTCTGGGACAAGACGCTAGGCTCAAATCTGAGTTTGGATTAACAGAGAGATTTGGGGACTGGAATGTGCTTTCCCTAAATAGGTAATTAAGAAAGGAGGGGGATTATGGGGGCTCTGTGTGTGTGTTGGAAAGAGACATGCAAAGGACAAATAGAGGACATCGAAGCGTGAACGAGGTACGGATGGTGAGTGGAGTGAGTGTACCTCCCTAAATTGAGTTTTCACCTGCCTCGTGAACAGAATAGGAATTTGGCCATAGAGAAGAAAATAGGAAAGAGGAGAAAAAAAGGTGTATATTTCTATACACTGGTGACAAAATTTACTGAAAACTGTGTATAATTACTTTTGTGTAGGTTTGGTAATTTGTATAAAACTTTTTTTTACCATTGCATTTATGTGAGGTCCTCACTAACATAGCTTTGAAGATGTGTGTGAGTGAGTGTTTTGACCTCTTACTTATTACTCTCAATACAAAGGTTACATCACTAGACCATGATGCTTTTAAAACCACTGGGGCATTTCCCCTAGACTTTAGTTGTAACTGAACATATTTTTTCTTTGTTTTTACACACTACGTCTTGACAGTCATTTTTCTGTGACAATCAACAGTCACAGAAGCTGTGCGTGGAGTTTAAATTATAACCCTAAAACATTTTTTTAAAATTAGCACAATTAATTACAAAAATGAAAGTGATATGTGAAACAGCCATACACTCACTAGATATATAGTATACTGTATGTTTAAACAGATACAAATATATCCCATTTTGCTCTTTTTCCATCATCATAAACATACAAAATAAAACCATGTCTATTAAGAATCACATATTCACTGCATTTCATTTCAGAGCGTTTAAATAAAAATTAGTGTCAGGTTTTGTATTGTAACTGACAAACTACATCATGTTCCCTTCAGTTAAGCTCAGCTGTGTCTTCAGTGGTCACACATTTATTATGAGGTGAATCAAAGTAATTCATTGGAAAAAGTGAAACCGAACTGAGGAACGCAGTTAGGACAACTAGGGAACATGTTTCTTCCACCACATGAATGAATGAAAGTTTACAGGCTCCTCTTTAAATCCATACTCTTTCTCCTGGAGGAAAGACTTAGCATCAGGATTGCTGACTGAGGGGATAACAAAACTCAATAAAATATAGCCGAGAAGCTTCTTGCTGTCCCTCTTTGTCACTTTTAGTGTCTGAAGGCAGAAGAGTGTTGACAGTCTGGTAATTGATAGGACACTTAAAAGAAAAATAGAGGTTGTTAATGCCCGTCTGGCTTCTGTGAATGGAGAGGTGTCTGTGTGATTGTATTAGATTGAAACTCCTTCCAAAGATTCATCCACAAAAAGCTGCTTTATTAGCCGTTAGCTGTTTTATTAGCAGTGTCATGAACATATTTGCATTTAACCATTTAGAGCCATAAACGAGTGTCACCACTAGTCACACTGAGCAAAATAACAACAAAACGTTTTTGGCCACTGTACCAGGTACATACAGTGTACAGAAAGTTGACCCACAAATGGCTCTCTGAACAATAAATTAGGAAAACAACTCAGACATTCGAAAGACTATATATGATACTAATTCTGTAAACTCCATAGATCAGTAGTTTGAGTTACAGGTTGTGATCACAAAGCCAAGTGACATTCCCCATGTGCTATGGTGCAGAGTAACGTGTTATTGATGTGCAAGTCTTTATTTAATGCAATTTAATGCAAACTAAAAAGTGATGTTGTAATTACTCAAGTGGTTAAAGCGTCTGGATTGTGGCCTAGTCTTTTTAAACATTGTGACTGAAGTCTATGTGGTCTTGGAATCCATTGATCACAGGGATTATTGATCCTCAAGTACTCACAGCTGTGTGGATGGATATTACTCATTGTTTGTCTATTATCTGGCTAATATCGTTCGCAACAGTTCAACTGTTTCCCATCGCAGTGCTAATATTGTGAGTAATGCTGCATTCATGTAGTGTCATAATTATCATAATTATGAGATTCTACTCTAAGCTGTTCACGTCCTCACGTCACATTATTTGTTTCTATGGCAACATTCATATTGCCAAAATTAATCCAGTGTGCGGCTTTGTTGTTGATAGCAGCCAAATACTTAATCATTACATTAATTCACCTCTATTTGGCAAAATCCATAAGGAACAAAAACAGTGCTAATGGTATCATTGGCTATGTGGTTACATGATGGCATAATGGTCAAGTGGGAGAGGTCAAAGCCTAAAATTCTTGGTAATTTGGTAACTTTAATTATGAGTTCAACAAAGCTTTTAATAGTTGGAAACTTTTACATTTTAAGTGACAGTAATGCCAGCATGAAATGAGTGCAGCATACATTTTATGCAGCAAGCTTAGATTCCCTAGGCTGTGGAAGGACATACCATTAAATTGGACAGACAAAGAAATCAAGTGGCTTTTCTCCATCTGACCAGATAAGAAAATGAGTTGGAACTACTATATATATTGCACAGCTTTTTAAATATAATTTCTGGCAAATGGCATAATTTTGTTTTATTAAACAGGTAATCTGGCAATTTTTCTTACAGTGGCTCATAGGTGTTAACATGATGTTTTCATTTTCAAGTGTTAACAGTTTTAATGATAAAACGATCTTTGTTCCCCTGACTTTCTCTATATCTTTATTTTTCTCTAAATCAAACAGAAATCCAGACAAAGGCCTTCAATTTCTCATCTCTCGTGGTTTCATTCCGGATACACCCATAGGCGTGGCACACTTCCTGCTCCAAAGGAAGGGGTTAAGCCGACAGATGATTGGCGAGTTTCTTGGCAACAGCAAGAAGCCCTTCAACAGAGATGTGTTAGAGTGAGTATATATAATTTTCTGTCATAAACCATTGTACAATAAAGAGCTATAAGGGCCTGTATCTGTGGGAAAAGACAGTGGTAATATAAGAGAGAATATTTATACTATAAAATGTAAGTATTTGTTTTTCTCTCTGTGGATTTGGAAAGCCGTGGCATCTTTTAATGAGATCTCCCTTGGCTGCTGAGCTCCTGCAGTCAAACTGCAGAGCTTTGCACTAGGAAATGATACACTCTTGAGACCTTTTAGCAGAATCAGTGTGTGTGTGTGTGTGTGTACATTGCAGTATAAGTTCTCTGAAATGCTGCATCTTCTGTTGTAGCCTGAAGTTAATACACACTTATCTTAGGTTCTATGAACTTATCCCAAAGTATCCCACAGAAATAGATTTTATAACTTTAAGGTGGAAAGTGCAAAAGCACAATAAATCATAAACTGATCAAATCTTTTACAGATCCTTGCAAGCTTTAATAGGCTGGCCACTCTACTGTGGAATTGGTGAGTTGGCAATATATGGGGTTGCTAAATTTTGCCACTGTCTATCAGTGCAGATCTTTTTTCAAATGAGTGTTTATTATTAAATAAATACATTTTCCCCAAGTGGTCAGAAAACCCACCATGCTTTTGTCAGATGGCTTGGTAGAACTTTCTGAAAAATAGTTTTCAGGTTTTAGCAGACAGGTCAAAGAATTTGTATTTGAAACAGTTAACCCTCCTTCTACTTTAACCATAACAACTAAAGTAGCATCTTCATCTTTTATCTTTGTTAAAAGTTAAAAAAGAAAAAAACAGATTCTTTTGTTAACTATTACAATAAAGTAAACATTAAATAAACAACAGTGGTCTGCATAATCAAAAAATAATCTTTGTCTAGAGAAAAGAGATAAAAAACAATACAGGTAATAATGATAAAAATATGTTTTGGCATCACTGGTCTCTAACTAATAAATCTTCAATGACTTTCTCAAGCTTGTTTTCCGTAGACTTATTTTATTTTATTTTATAGTATTTTATAATCACTGCATAAAACTACTCCTGGCCTCCAGTTTTTTAGCATGCAAGATCTTCCTTGTTTGGAGAAGAGAACTCCACGCTGACTCTGTAGAGCATTTGGGAGCTTTATTATCTCTGTATAGAACCTTGAAAAGTTATTATTTGATTACTGTTCTGTCCAACAGCTCCACAAAAGTTACAATCTCAGCTTTACCAACTTGAAATATGTCACTACTTTTCTACCTGCCACAATTGCAGATTAAGTATTTGAATAGATTTATGTAAAAAAATCTAGTGTGAAATTTGCATTTTGCATTTCCATGCTTGTTTCACCTTTTTGCTGAGAGTCCATTCATCCTTCAACTGTAAACTGCAATTTACCCAATGTCACTGTGTATTTCCTGTAAAACACTGCATACATTTTTTTAATGTAATACCTTTGAATAATGTTTTTTTCACATTATAATCAATTAGTCTTTATTTGTAGTAAGATAAGGTGTGAGACAAAAACAATACAATGGACTACAAAACCAGCATGAAGGATCTCGTATCCTATGCAATAAACAATCTAGCTGACACACACACTATGTAGGGAATTTACTAAGAATGAATTATGCTCAATAATAGCATAGATTACTTGCACATGCTGTCAATTCAATATAGTAAATCAGACAAAGACAGATATCTCTAAAATTGCTTTCGAAATAAATTGATTATTTCTGACCAACTATTAAACCTGACATTAACTGCACCATACATTGTTTCTTAAGCTCAGATTTTTCCAGGTCACTTCAGCTGCTGTGTCTGTGCAAGTCTCACTACAATCTATACAAAGAACCTCCCCCAAAGAATCGTTAGTGTTTAGTGATTAATGATTGGCTCTTCCTACAAGAAGGTGTGCCTTCATTTGCTATCGCTCTATCACTTTGTCTCAAGCACCTGAATCAGCGCTTTTAAATGCTGAATGTGTGCTCAGCTACACCACATGTCTGCATATATGTCCAGTTATAACGCTCGTCTCTGTTTCTTTGTCATTTAACACATTTCTGCTGCCATAACTAGTAAATATACACAAACATTTATTTTTGATAACATTCAGTTTACCTCCAGCTGGCAAAAGCGCCAAGCTGGATACGCCAGCACATCAAATAAGCCAACACATCAAATATATTTTGTGTTTTATACATCAAATAGTTTTGTGAATAAAATAATGTGTATAATAGGCCTTATTTGCATTAATGAATATGACTTAATTAAATTATGGTAAACTATATTATGGGTACTGATACTGATTTTTTTTATGAACTACAGTACATCAAAGTGGCAGTAATAGCTGTAACAGTTAGACTGCTGTCACAAACTGAAGACCACACATGCCTAGATTCCAGGGGCCAAAATTTATCTTCAACCCCATATCCAAACTATACATCCAGAAGATGCCTCCAGGAGTATGAAAAAGGCAGAAAAGTCCCAAAGGACATGTTGCACAAGACATATGGTCAGCAAGAAGGAAGATTTCAAGTCTGAAAGAACTGCAGAAGGTGCAAGTTCATCAGGCAATGACAGATTATTGTACTCCAAGGGCCCTGGGGCACCAGCCATTTAGGAGGGAATGTGAGTTATCAAACAGCTAATAATATTGAATTATTGCAGGACTACAGTATAATTTCCATTTATCTTACATTATTATCAGTTGTGAACAGTTACAGATCCTTGTATAAATGACAGGCAGCCGTCTAATGTTGCAAATCTGCTCAGTTTTCAGAGACCCTTCAGGGACATTTGCTGTGCTATACCTCTCTTCCGACTGCCCCATGCGTTTAACTTCTACTGCTCTGTCTGCCGTGTCAAAGCCTCCTCGACTTCTAAATGCCAATAGTGTTGAAAGGATGGATTTTATGTTAATAGTGGCATACAGAAAAGGTCAAGTTGATCAAGTCAGTAAAATCACAAAATAAAATGCAACCAAATACGCCCCTAGATGCTAGATGGTTAATAAAAAAACACAAACTGTATGCCTACTCATCTAGGAAATTAAAAACATATTCTTGTTGTATAATCACTGCTTCCTGTGAAAGCAACTGAATAATCATAATGACTAATGATCTTTTTAGTTATTTTGCAGTTTAATTATGCTATTTGCATGCATCTGTAAATTGTAATTGATTATTATTTAATGTCAGTATATTGGTAGTGCCATGTTTCTGGGTGTTAGGCCACTGCATGCCACTCATCTTAAGGCCTCTGGCAGTGAATGACCCCAGGGCACTGTCACTATTATCTCAGGCCATAATCCATTTTTTGGAAAGTTTTAATGTAAACTCCAGCTGCACAATCTGGAGGATGTGTCCAGTGAGAAGAGTTTTTATTGTTTCTGATATTTAGATTTAATTCAGCCTTTTCCCCACAGGCTTTCGTTGCTGTATTAGAATGCTTTTTACCTATTAATTCCATCTGAGGTGGTGCAGTGTTGTGGGTAAAGCAAGGTCGTAAGGAACACACCCTGAGCAATCATCATAGTGCTCTTGAGCAAGGCACCTACTCCAGGTAGCTCCAGTAGTATTGTCCCTATAATGAGTGTATGCTTCAGGCATTGCATCCACAGTGTACTGGAATCAGTCCAATGAAGCTCCCTACGGAAGTGTCCTAATCGGCTCTTTGGGGATGTTCACCATGTCTTCTCTAATCCTTTTCTCAACAAGTGTTTTTCAGTGCCAAAGAGAGGGAAAGCCCAGCACCCATAGACTGGGTCTATGACTAGTTTCCTCTAACTTCTAACTTAATGAAAACATTTGAGAGGCTGTTTCTGAAGGTGATGGTTATAGTATTAACCCCTTTTAAGACCTTAGCCTACCCCGATCTGGACGATGTCTGTTCCACATTCAGAACAACAACTACTTTGACATCTCTATTGTCAACTCTGTCCTGCTTGTGCACTTTATGAACAAGCTTAGAGTAATGCTGGTGAGTTCCCTAAATCTTATGCCACATCACTGACAGTCATCAGTGCCCTAGATATGGTGGTGAGCAAAAACTAAACTAAATGTGGTGCAAATTATATAATCACAGATGGGATGGACAGATGGGATGGACATTACTTAAAAGCTTTTCTCAATGTACGTCTCTGAGGAGTAAAGAAAGGAGCACATGATCCTGGGCAGAAAACAAAAGAAATAAAGCTTCCTGCCTTAAATAGATTTAAAAGAATCAATTTTTTTTGGCTTCCTGCTCTGATTTGGCTTGTTAAACAATTTATGCTGTTTGATATTTAATTATATGTGCTGTAAAGGATGTGCCCAACCCAAAAACATTATTTAGAAAGGTACGGATAATGGCTATAATGAATAACGAATTCTGCAAAATAATAGGAAAAATATTTGGCAGACACAGTCACTCATGTTATCTGGATAACAGGTGAGCCCAGGGACAGCAATATATATATATATATATATATATATATATATATACACACACACACACACAGTACTGCGCAAAACTTTTAGGCAGGTGTAAAAAAATACTGTAAACAAAGAATGCTTTCAAAAATGGAAGTGTTAAACAATGTATTTATAACCATATTTTTGTATATATTCATAGTGTATTTTCATAAATGAACAAAATGCAGTGAATGAACAAAAGAGAAATCTAAATCAAACCAATATTTGGTGT
>JAZGTI010004032.1:0-29345 GCA_036877585.1 Botia kubotai
ACAGAAGACTATAAACCAGCACAGAAACTACAGAAGACTATAAACCATCACAGAAACCACAGAAGACTATAAACCAGCACAGAAACTACAGAATACTATAAACCAGCACAGAAACTACAGAAGACTATAAACCAGCACAGAAACTACAGAAGACTATAAACCAGCACAGAGACTACAGAAGACTATAAACCAGCACAGAAACTACAAAAGACTATAAACCAGCACAGAAACTACAGAAGACAATAAACCAGCACAGAAACTACAGAAGACTATAAACCAGCACAGAAACTACAGAAGACTATAAACCACAGAAGACTATAAACCAGCACAGAAACTACAGAAGACTATAAACCAGCACAGAAACTACAGAAGACTATAAACCACAGAAGACTATAAACCAGCACAGAAACCACAGAAGACTATAAACCAGCACAGAAACCACATAAGACTATGAACCAGCACAGAAACTAAAGTAACACTTCAATTCAAAAGTCTTTAAACATAAAACAGGACAGACACGACCTGGATCATGACATCATGACATCATGAGCATTCAGAGTTTACATTGAATCACCACTCGATGCTCAACACAGTGATTGTTGTAAATTGTTAAATTATTTTTGTTTGTTTTGTTTGTTGTCACAACATTCTGTCTGCTTTCTTTAACTGCTTTAATTAATCTAATTATCAAAGATGTCCACAAATATTCCCCTTTGTGTCATTAAAGGGCTTAACCCTGTAATTGATGCTTTCAGCTATAATTATCATAGTGTTACTGTCAAATGGCAAAACGGACTGTACAATAAATTCATAGCTTCTATAACCCTCAAAATCTTAACAGAACTTCCTCATTACTGCCCACAAGAGACACGTGGTCCACTGTAATGAGAGGAGAATATACAGATTATATAAAGATTAACAGTTGCTAATTCATTTTGTATTTTACAATTCTCAACACAATTGGAGTAAAATGACATTGTGAAGGCGACTGTTGTGTCTGACTTAAACAATTCACCAAAATAAAGATCCTTATACAACTCGTGAACCGCGGTCATGTCTTAACATGCTCGCTTAGACACTTTTACAAAACTGCCATCTAGCGGCACATGTTGCAAACAGCAGTGATCTATTGAACATTACAGCGACGTCAGCATAGTTTAACCAAGGTCAGTTATGATTAAACTACAAAGCTTTAAATATTTTGTATGTGTTACCAAAACATTTAAATTACTTTCATACAAATTCGTTATTAATATATTTTGGGTTGATTTATTTTTATTCTCAATTCTCATTATTCCATATTCTAAATTTGTTGGATAAACGGGCTTACAAGTGAATTGTTTTCATTTCTATTATAATTTTCCTCTTATTATAATATAGTCCCCTAACTGTAAGATATCCAAAAGCTATGTTGAGGTAAGATGTCTCAGCAACTTAGAATCAAAACGAATGCTGCACTACTTATTACTTATTACTTATTTATTATTACTTATTACTTATGTATTATTACTTATGTATTATTATTTATTACGGATTTATTATTACTTATTACTTATTTATTATTACTTTTACTTATTACTTATTACTAATGTATTATTACTTATTACGTATTATACTGCTACACTACTTACTACTTGCATTACTAGTGTAATATAAAATTTAGATAATTTTTACATTTTTGCTGATAAAATATGTTTCGTATTTACAAAATACCCTACATATGAACTGGAACTTACACTGCTGGAAACAGCAAATTTCCGGGCAAATTTTAAATTACGCAGAATTTTTATAAATCAACCACAGATTTGAAGATTTAAACAATCACATTCTCACCTAAACACCTCTTAAAACTACACATCTCTTAAAACTACACTTAAAACTACACACCTCTTAAAACTACACTTAAAACTACACACCTCCTAAAACTACACTTAAAACTACACACCTCCTAAAACTACACTTAAAACTACACACCTCTTAAAACTACACTTAAAACGACACATCTCTTAAAACTACACTTAAAACGACACACCTCTTAAAACTACACTTAAAACGACACACCTCTTAAAACTACACTTAAACGACACACCTCTTAAAACTACACTTAAAACGACACATCTCCTAAAACTACACTTAAAACTACACACCTCTTAAAACTACACTTCATGAGGCAACAGCAGGAGTATTTCAAACATTATGTGGCTTTTCTCAGTTACGGTTCAGGTGAAATGCATTATGGGATATTAAGTTGTCTCAAGTCCACACAAATCAAGTCCTGATGCATCCTCGATTTCGGGGATTTAATGTGAATTAATGTGAATTGGCTAGATGTGAGCTTTGAATAGAAACAGTACTTGGTCAGCAACTGATAACGTGTCAACAAGAACACAAGTACACAAGTATCCCACGTGTGACTTGATAATTTTCATAACTCTGAACTATGTAAAGCATAAGAGTGCAAATCCCTCTAACTAATGTACAAGTCATTTTGAGGCACAATGCCAGGAACACTGGAGGACTTAAGGGTCCCTTAAGGGTAGTTTGTTTATACATATGCACGGATCGAGTTTATTAGCATGTGTCCAGTTTATATGTATACACAAATTATTCACAAGTGTATATGCATGCATTACTAACATAATATCTGTTGGTTTGGATATTATAGTAGTGTGCACATGTATTTCATACGTATCCGCTTGAACATCCAGCAGTACACATATATATGTGAGTAATTTATATGCATGTATGCACATGCATTTATAAGCAAAGTGTAAATAAAACCTACAACCTCATAAGTACACCACTGTTGTTCTATTTTTTTGTAAATGTAAGATAATAGTGAAGTCGTACAAATATTAAATAAAACGAACAGAACTTTGACAATTATGTGACAGATAGATAGATAGATAGATAGATAGATAGATAGATAGATACATTTCATTTAGATTCATAGCTTCATTTGTTTTGGTCATGAATGTTACATCTACCTCATTCAATATTATTATCTTCTGCCTTTTTCACACAAACACACTGAAATACACACACCTACATTCCACACCTTTCAATTCTGGGCTAAAAAACATGAATTCTTTATCATGTTTGTAGGATGAAAAGCTGTCTTGCAGGAATCCATACAGAATGAAATGAAAAGAAAACGTCAAAAGTGAGTGAAAGTGGAAAATAACTGTGTGTTAGAGAATATGGAGGTGTTGAGGGGAAAGACTGTCCTTTTCATTTCAGGGCTTTTCAGAGAGATGAATAAAGCTAAAGACATACAGTCAAAACATACAAAATATGTTTTTCACAGTCAAATATATTTTACCAGTACGTTTGTGGGGATGCGTTCAGTAGAAGAAAATGAGTGTATTAAAACTAGAGATGTCGTGTCTGTAAACAAACTTTATGATGGCATGAAAAAGCCTGATCTTTAAAGAAAGAAAGAAAAAAGAAAGAAAGAATTGGATGGACGGATGGACTGACTGCTAGAATGATGGATGAGAGAGAGAGAGAGAGGAAAAATGTGTGGTTGATAGAACGATAGATGGAAAGAAAGAGAGATAGAAAAGGTATAATTGGGAGGTCTCTAAGATGTTGTATGCAGTTGCTAGGGTACTCTGCATGGTTGCTAGGCTGTTGCTATGTGATTGCTATGATACCCGGGCTGTTGCTAAACAGACAGACAGACAGACATATTTATCAGGCTGTAATATGGGGGAGATGGTAAACTCATCTTATTTACCATTGAAGAAAGCATAACGATGACTTCAATCATGTGAGGAACATCAGCCAATCAGTAATGACAATGACATCAGTGTCAGGCGTTCAGAGTTTAATAAAAGCACAATTCCTCAAAATATCCTGAAGGTCTGCGGCAAGCTTGTGATTGTAGCTAGAAAGCTTCAGGAGCTAACAGTCATAATTGTTTTATTAACAGGTTTTAGCATAAAGCTGATGTATTTTTGCATCGATTAACATGATGCTAGTATGTTTTAGCATTATGGTGGCATGTTTTAGCATGATGCTAAAAGATTAATAAATGAAATGTGTGTCTGCATCATAAAAGCCATGTCTCTGTGATGTCTCTGTGATGTCTCTGTGATGTCTCTGTGATGTCTCTGTGATGTCTCGTGATGTCTCTGTGATGTCTCGTGATGTCTCTGTGATGTCTCTGTGATGTCTCGTGATGTCTCTGTGATGTCTCGTGATGTCTCGTGATGTCTCTGTGATGTCTCTGTGATGTCTCGTGATGGCTTGCTTTCCTCTGTGTTGTGATACAGATACTGATACTGTATAAATGAGGTTGCTCGAGTGGAGATCATGATCTATATAGTCAGTGACTCATCTCAGGTGATCCGCCTCCCTCGTCCAGTTTGCACTCTGCTCCACTTTTCTTACCCCTCTCATCTTCCCTTTTCCTTCCATGTTATTCTTCCTCTTCTCGTCTTTCTCATTATTGGACTGCTTACAGATGAGCTCATTCTTAAAGGCAAAGTCAATATAGTTGTTTGAGCATCTGTTGTATTAAATTGCATTCTGTGTGCTGTGTATTACTAACCAATCAGATATGAATATACAGAAGCACCACTATAGTGACGCTGTTGGTGTCAGTAGTTTTCAAATCACGTATCTTTTCAGTAGAGAAGCTATTTTATTAATAAAGTATTGAGGAACTGTAACCGAAAGCTAAAAACAGCTTTCAGTTACAGTTCCCTAACAATAATCAGTAACTCATAATTCACAAATGAATCACTCTTTCAGTCTGACTTCACCAAACCTGTCAAATGTGAATTCATGTAGATGAATTAATCAGACAGCTCGTGAACTCTCACACTCTCCATTTACAGACATTTGCCAGCAATCAAATAATTCTGTAATTCAAACACATGCTAAACATATGTCATTTACACATAGACATTTAGCATGTACTGTATGTAGTAATGCCATTGTTACATGTGTTCAGCGTCACAGTATCTTACTGACAGGGATGTGCAGAGTGTCTCGGGGACAGGGGCTCGAATGTAAAACAGGGCATCAGTCTAGATTAGTATTTCTAAAATGTCCACTGATATAATAAGATCATTAATCATGATATCATTCCCCTGGTAGACTCTGCTAACAGCCGTACGTTCACTATTAATGAATACAAGATCTATTGAAATAGACTCGCTTTACATCTGACTGTTTTCTGACTTCTTCCTCTTCTCTCTCTCCCTCCTCAGCATGCATCTCTGGCTGTTTTGTTGTCTACTAAATTTCATTTTAAATAGATAAAAATGTATATTTTAATGTGTAAAATTCACTTTCTTAAGTATTATCTTAGTTTTTTTATTTTAGTTTTTTTATGGCTCTATTTGGCCACATAAATATTATATGGGTGTTTTATACAGTAATATATATTATTTTAACAAAGATTAAAGCTAAATTGAAGGTTGTTGTTGTTGGTTGTACAAACCATCAGTCTCAGATTAGCTCATCTGTTTTCATCCACGCTGACAGAAACGGACTCTGTTGATACCTTCTTCAGATGTTCTGTACTTCTCTGAAGTCATCTTAGCTTTTATAACATAAAGATGAAGCTGCTTGTAAATGTGTCTGGAAATATAACTTTGTTAAGGTAGATCAATAATTTATCAACATATGCTCTCTCCAAAATCTGCCATAACAACCGTCAGATGCAAGAAGCAATGGAGAAACAGTAACGAGTCAAGCGTGCACAGGCTATACGGCAATATCAACACTAACGCTTAAGACGTGTCGTTATGGCAACGCCCTGTCAGACTGTATAGGGGGATTATCCCAATTATGAAAGGGTGTCATAAGGGGGTTCACACCTTATCAGATCATAAATGGTCATTAAAATAAAAAACTCGAATGGCCCCAATAGCAGTTAATACACGTGTGTGTGTGTGGCGGTGACTGTTTTAAGAGTTACACCTCAGTTTGGAGAAATGTGTCAATTCAATTCAGAGGCTTTAGAAAATGTGTTAAAAATGTCAACATTGAATCTGTAATTCACATAAATAAGATAATTGCTAAAGGGTCTGAAAGCATCTTACAAATCACACATTTATTGTACAAGTTTTAAACGGAAAGAACTCATAGCTCTCTCATACAAAAGCGTGATACAGACTGAGTGAAAGACAGATTGAAAGAATGCTTTTATTTGATTCATAATCCAGTTTAAATCAAGGGTCCTTGGCTTTTCCATTACAAGTTAACAGGGGTTAAACTTTATTGAGCCTTGTGACATTTGTGAGAAGCCTTGTAAGAAGGAAATGTTAATCGAACTCCTCGAACACTTAGTTCAACATCACATTTCTCGAAGAGCAAAAGTTCAGACCAAAGAACCTTTAAACTTTACTTTTCTTCCCATAAAACAGACTCCGAGGCTTTAATGCGAGAGGCTCTTTTCTCACGGTTATGCTGAAGTCTTCTGAGAACAGGGGCGCTTCCGAGCTCCCCCGTCCAGGGTGAAGAGTTCACTGCAGGTGATTCTGCCAGCGGTGAGGAAAGAGTCACTTAAAACTGAACTGAATGGATCTTTGATAATGGAGCTCACCAGCATTCATAACCAATCAATAAACAACAAACTCATGTCTTTAAAAACAGATTCTATTTCTTCTACCTTACTTATCCAATAAATGTGATTCTGATCAAAACTGACAGTTTTTCCACAAGCAAGAAGAAAAACACATTCTGAATCAGTTACTTTGTTTTACAATAATGAATAAATAAAAGTTGCTTATTTGAAACGAGGTGCATTTTGCCTTGATCCACTGTCACTTTTCATGTAAGCCGTATGTTTTATTTTTGCAGTGAATAAAAGCTGGGGTGTAATTGCTTCTGCAATACTTCATTCTGAAATTTCTTTGATGTTTTTTAAAAGTATGTAAAGTCACATGCAAAATAAATGGTGAAATGTCTTGCTTGATGATGATAGCAGAAGCTATGTCAAGCTAAAGCATAAAGTTACTGTGAGGGTTTTAAATTCACATGTTGATTAAACTCACTGTAATCAGGTAAATACAGTACCTTCAGGTTTTGGTGAAGATGGGTTCACTTTGTCATCCCCTATGGCCCTCCTTCGTCTCTGGAGCACCATCTGAAGCTCTGCATCGCCAACATTACGGCTGAACCGTTTCTTAGACTCCACCCTCCGGGGGTTCGATCTCCTCATACAGTCCTGAAGTGACCCGACCAAAGCAGTTCATTTCAGTGATCGCCCATGACAGACTGAATCACCCATGACCTCTTGTGGCTCATTGTTTTCACCAAACATCATCAACACCATTACAACACAAAACACTTCTGTTCAATATCTGTAATTAACCAATAATTACCAATAATTAAAATACCAATAATTAATGATTATCACAATAAACAGTTATAGCAAACATTCAGTGTATTTCTAATAGTGTCATTAGAAAACATGATTTCAGTTCCATATCTGAAAGTATGAACAACTAAAAGAAGTGTTGCTCTTGTAAACGGTTAAAGGTAGCTGTCTATAGAGGTAATCTGGCAGACAGTGGTTAAAAGATTTTACCAGCATCCCCTGCAACTCCAAAACGGCTGATTTCCGGTTCTCGGATCTCTGCTCCTGCAGCAGAGCACATGAAACACTCAATGCCAAAGAAAAACTGTATCTGAATCCATTTATAATCTGTTACTTACTCAAGATCAGTGTAATCAGTTTGTCATCTGTCACAGTAATGTGTATACAGTGAAAAAAAAATTCAGAAGTGCTATAATAATATGAAATTATTGAAACATTATATAAAATAACGTAGGACCACTAACCTTCCATGCATTTTCATCCTCTGATCCAGCCTAAAATAAAACCAAATGTAAAATTGTTTGTAGTTCCGTTTCAGAATTAAAATGCTTTAGGAAATAGTGTTCATTGCTAGTTCTGTTACTATATACAGCTTTATTGTAAAATGTCCAAAATATGTAGACAAGGTAAATCATATTTTATCAATAGTATGTGGTGTTTACATGCAGAAAAGATTTCATGTCAGTTGCACATCGTGGTTATTATCATAAAAACAATGAAATAGTCCTGGAGACAGAACCTCAGTGCACTTCTGTCCTCTGAATCAACACCATTCATTTCAGGATTTCATTGTGCAAACTAACCTGTGCTTTAACAGGTTTAAGTACAATTCCTTTCTTAATTCTCTCCATCATCTCATCCACAGCTGTGGACTTTATATTCTCCATCACTCTGGGTTCTGTAATCAAATCAAGACAGCGTTCACTGAGGAAAAGCAGCACAACTCTAGAGTTAAAACACTAGATTGATTCATTCTGACCTCCATCTTGATTTTGGAATCATGTAGCAAAGATGGACACATAACAAAATCTCTTACTGGCAGTTTCAGTGGCATCTCCAAGCTTCTTTTTATTCCTTAAAACCTTCAATGGGCTGAATACACAAACAGATGCATTTATTCTCCCTCTATATTTCCTAGCTCTCATTTTCAAGCAATGCAAAATAAACATACACAGATATTATATTACTCCTCCCCACACATTACACCATAAAACCAGTACCAGTCATATTCATCTATATGGTAGAACAGAAACACATAACACATTGCGAGTACACAGAGAAGATGGTTTCCCAAGATGTAATAATCTAAATAATTTATAGATAATATAGACAATGTTTCTGTATGTTTGAATATCTTGACATTGAAAACTGTAATAAATGACTTATGTTCTTACTCTGTGACTGTTGAAGATGGAGGAAGTGGAGGAAGAGGAGGTGGAGGAGGTGGAGGAGGTGGAGCAGGTAGTGATGGTGAACCAGCTACATTCTCATTCTCCTCTTTTGACTGGTCAGATTTAAGTGTAGGAATTTCCTCCATTTTGGTCGGTTTATCCTGGAGCTGTGTGACTAGTGGTCAAATGAGCATGACAGTTAAAATACAATAAATGATTATTGCTCTTATAGCTCAAGAGAGTTAACAGAACTCTCATTTATGTTTCATTTATGTTTTGAGATTATTGACATCTAAGAAGCAAATTTGACTTCACAGAACTATTGAGATATTAAAGAAACCCCACATGGGCTTTTACTTCCTATCATTTTATAAATAAAAAGCACCGTTCTTATCATGCTTTATAAGGTAACTTAAAATACATCTGGAATACATCTTACTTTCCTCTTGAAGTTCAGTAACAGATTGTTGTGAGTCTCTCAGCTGCAGTTCCAGGTTGCTTCTCTCTTTTTCACTGATCTCCAGCTTTGTTCTTACTGCTACCAGATCTGATAAAGTGCTGAGCTCCTCATCTGCTGCCTGTGACTGTTTCATCTATATTTTGTCAATTCAGAACAACAACAGAAACGCATTCTTGGTTAGTTGGTAATGGATTGAATTTACATGAGTGAGTATTACATGAGAATGGGGACAGATAGTCAATGGCAGCAGAATTCAGTGTTACCTGGATTTGGAAACAGAGTTGTATCTCCTCCAGAGCTCTGCTGATATTATTCACTTGATTCAGAGCTTGTTGCAGTTGTTTCCCAGTGTCTGCACTCTGTAATAGACTCACAGTCTGTCTCTGAGCTTCTCTCTGTTTCACCAGCATCTGAAGGGGTCAACAAACCACCCGGTCAATCTGCTGTCCACTTGACCAGTCACATGATCACTTACTATAAATACTAATGATGTTCCTGTGGATAACTGATTAAATATTATATATACTGTATATATATATATATATGTATATATATAATCATGGCCAAAAATATCAGCACCCTTGCAATTCTGACAGAAAATGCAACACTTCTCTCACAATTGCAAATGTTTTGGTATTCATGTGCTTATTGTTTTTGTTTGCACTGGAACAACACAAAAAAACAGAGAGGAAAAGTCAAACTTCACACAGAACTCAAAAATGGACTGGACAAAATTATTGGCACCTTGTCAAAATAGTAAGAAATAATTGCTTTTCAAGCATGTGATGCTCCTGTAATTTGTGTTTAGACACACCTGTGGCAAGTAACAGGTGTAATATAGTAATCACACTTGCAACCAGTTAAAATGGAGAAAAGTTGACTCAACCTTTGTGCTGTGTGTCACACTGAGCATGTAGAAAAGAAAGAAGTGTAAAGAGTTGTGTGTGGGGAAACATGAACAATCTCAAGACTACAAGACCATCTCCAGAGATCTTAATGCTCCTGTGTCCACTGTGTGAAATATCATCAAGAGGTTTACAGCCCATGACACTGTAGCTAACCTCCCTGGACGTGGACGGAAGACAAAATTAATAAAAAATTACAATGAAGGATTGTTTAAATGGTGGATAAAGAACCCTGATTAACTTTAAAACAAATTCAAGCTGATCTGCAGACACAGAGTACAACAGTGTCAGCTCGCACTATCTGTTGCTATCTGAATGAAGTGAGACGCTATGGTAGAAGACCCAGGAGGACACCACTGCTGATACAAAGGCATAAAAAAGCAAGACTGGAGTTTCAGAAAACTATTGTGGGAATAGAAAATCAAACAAATTACAGAGAACAAAAAGCGCATTCAAAATGGAGAAACAGAGAGCAGGAAAGAGAAATGAAAGTTTGTCATGTGCCAGAGTGTTTCCACTCTCACTTCTCATCTTCATTCACTGCTCTTGCGCTCGGCTCGCAAGAATTGCAGATTTGAGCCATCCAGCAGACCCCTGTGGAGGCACAATTACAGGGGAAGTATGTACGCTTGACAACTACATGGCACATCCCTTTGTGCAATGACGGCCTGTATTTTCTCCCTTTCGAATGAGTCCATCATTAGAGTCTTTGTGACTACAAAACAACACTGAACAAGATAAAGATGAATGTGTTTTCAAAACACAGAGAAAACACACAAATGGAAGAGCCGGGGATAAAGAATGTCATTCAAGCTGTGTGGTGTGTGGCCGCACATTCAGCCTGAGTGATGTGTGAACCATTGGGGGTCCCTTTCACAGGTGAAGACCCCCTGTTGGGAGCCCCATTATGTCTGTGTCTCCAAATGGAGAACAATATACACAAAGATGAGAATGCAGATGGCGGACAGAAAGTGTCAGACAAGGACGGTGGGTTAAAGAGCCGGCAATTTTCAAACTGCAATTTTGATGGGTGCTAATTACTGCAGGAAACGATGAACGATGCTACTCTTACACTTAGATGCTCATTTAGAGTGAATGAATGTTAAGTCTGCTGGTATCACCAGTGCCAGCTGGACTGGAATGTGTGTGTGTGTTTAATAAAGGTATCTCTGCGGTATCGTTTCTTCTGTGTTTTATGTTTGTTTTATTTATGCAGGTTCACAGTTGTGAGTGTGAATTTAGCAGATCCGGATCTAGTCTCTCTTGAACACATTTGAACTGATTCAGATTTAGTGACTTATTGTCTGTCAGGGCTCAAGCCTGTTGAAAGAAGATTGTTTATGTTAAATGAAACACATCAACAGGACTAGAACAACATGCTTCTGATACCAAAAAAAACATTCAAAGCGGGGACATAGCAATGGGAAAACAATGGAACACTGGCAATAGTTTAGCCTTTAAAAATGTCTTAAAGGGACAATTCATCCAAACATGAAACTTCTTTCATCATTTACTCAACCAGGAGGCTGGAATGATGTGAGGGTGAGTAAATGATGGAATTGTTTTATTTTTGGATGAAGAATCATTTTAATGTCCCTGTGTTCTTTTGCATTCCATTAGTTGTTCTGTGTTTATGAATGCAAAGATGAGTTCTGTGTGTAATTCTTGAAATCATCACAGTTATTTACACAGTTACTTGTTTCCTAACCTCAAATAACTCTTATGAAAAATATCTTGCACAACATTGTACAGTATTATGTAAAATACTTGTATAGTCTGTCTTAGGTTATGTGTATAGCCAAATGTTTATATGTATAGTTAGATTACCGCTTCTGGTTATGTATAGGTTTGTTATGAGGTTTGTTATGTACCGGAATGACAATAAAGCTCTACTACTACTTGTGTTTATCATTGCTGACTGTTATTTGGGCCTATTACTAGTGCAAACCATTGGCCCTGACCTGCCTTAAATCTGTCCAGCACGCTTAATTTAAGAGTACCTGGTGTGCAAAAACTTCAGCATGTTGCCGGAGTCCTTGTTCCATTTCAAGCTTTTGAGACATCTCTGCAAACTCTTCTGTAACAAGCTGTGACACTACAAACAGACAGAAGAGCAATCAGTGAATCTGCTTCAGGTTCATCAGCACTTCATCTGCTTCATCACTTCTCACCTCTCTTGATTTTGCTCACAGTTCTGCTTTGTTTACTGAGTTTTCTGAGAAGTGCCTCCTTCTCGCAGACCTCCAGCATCAGCTTAAACACACAGCAAGAGTGTTACACATCTACTAATCCTAAATGAACAATGCAGACAGTGTCTTCAGGGCAAATGAGATGGTGCCTGTGAATGCCAAATGCAAGGCTGGAAACCTTTCTGTCCACCATCTTAAAAATCACTAGCGCGAAACATTCATTTTTTCAATGAAGGGTAAATACACCTGAATACACCTGAATCTGGGAAAATGAGAAGGGTGGGGCAAGTTCACAGATCACAACAACATATTTTTGTACAATGACAAAATATAAGCTTGCAGAATTGACTGTTGTATCAGGTAATCAATTTTCTATATAGATATGCTTTACAGATATATAATTTTCTATAGATATGCTTTATAGATATATGATTTTCTATATAGATATGCTTTATAGATATATGATTTTCTATATAGATATGCTTTATAGATATATGATTTTCTAATTGGTCATGTTTCACCTGTTGGGATTTGTTTTATGATGATAACTGGTTTAAGTATTGGGGTGACAATCACAGCTGCTGTTATACCTTTTCCTTCAGATCTTCTTTATGTTTCTCGAGGAGTTCCACCTGCTCACAGAGCTGAATCTTCTCATCAAGTAACCGGTCCACAGCTGACTGCAGCTCTGCAGTTACAAAACACATTCACCAGAATAATCACTGGCTTCCTCGCTTTGTCTATTCTTGAACAGGCGCTTGAGAACGTTTGTTTTAATGGCTTATGAAGTCTCACCTTTAATTTGATTCTGGCTCAACAGAAGCGGATCTTCGGCATTCTCTTCATCCGGGCTCAGCTGTAAGTCTGGGTCAGCCTCAAGGTTTAGAACAGACAGGTTTTCCGGTATCTCCGAAATCAGAGGAAGAATGGCTTGGCTTTTCCTCTTTAATACCTTGTAATCTTTTGTAACCTGTGGGTTCAAATTCACAGGGATTAAGAGAAGAGGTGACTCTTAATCATGTAGAAGTTCTCTGTTATGTTTCACTTGAAGTATCAACTAATATATCTCAATATAGGAACATATGTATCATATATTATATTTCTGTATAGGTCGTCTCAGTTGTTTCTTCTTAAAATAATAAGAAATACTTCCTGACATACAGCTAGAAAATGTGAACAGTATAACTCAGATTATAAATTCTTTGGGGAAATTGAGAAATATTGGCGTCCATATTAACATTTGATTTTAATTTGATTGCAGAATGTGGTTTGAGCAAAACTTGCCTTGAGTTTGAGAAATTGTTGCGATCTCTAACGGGGGGTACATGGGAGACTGACGCTTTTACTGAGTTATCTCAGCATTGACTGCACACTTCAGCTTTAGTAATAATCAGGCACAATAAACAGCGAGAGGGGACAGGAGTCCAAGCGGAGATAAGATTCTTTACGGGACAGGATCTTGTCTCAGACAGGCCACAAGATGGCAGTTTGAGTCTGCTGCAGTGCCCCTTGTGGAACTGCTAATAATGCAACATTGCATTGAGTAACAGCGAATAGCGGTCTGACATATTTCAGCATACATTGATGCACAGAATCAAGCCAGCGTAGCTTAAAGATTCTGCTTTCATGTGTGTATTATACAAGTATATGTATTTTAACACAGAGGAAACAGACAGACAGAACTGTGAAGAAAAGACAGATTGTTTTAAGTGTCGTGGGGGATATGAAATATCATCTGAACAAACAGACCAGCTGTTTTACGTGTGGGAAAAGAGAAGTGCTTCGACCTTCAGTGCAAAAGCCTCTGCGGTTTCCCTGCAGGAGCGTTCAATCTGAAACTGCATCTCCAGCATGTCCATCTCCTTCAGCAGCTGACAGGAGGCTGAAACACGGTATACAGAGGAGCATTATCTTCCAAACAGCATGGAAGATGATGTCCCAGAAAACTACAAATATTATGAATGTCTTTCATGGCGCCATTGATCATTTGGAAGACAGTAATAATAACAGATCTCCACAGATTGCTCACCCTTCTCCATCATCAACAGCTTCTCATGTGCATCATCTCTCTCTTTTTCCAAAATCTCACACTGTGTAACAGATCATACAGAAATGCATATATATCAATGAAGAGAACTAAATTGGATAAAACATTCCCTTTGCCTATGTTCGGAATACCATACTCATGTTGTGTACACTGTTGACATTGTGTGGAATACTTGGATCACCTGCATTACTAGCCAAATGTACAGAAAACAGCACAGAACTGAGTACCGTGCTAAACCTGACCTTCCCTTTCAGTGTGATTAGCCTAAGTTCAAATCAGCTGTGGGGTCATCAGAGTGCTGAGGTCATAAGACAGCAATGCAGCACACTTGTACTGTACTAAATGTTTATGTTTGCATATGAAGTATTGTTTTTAAAGGAAGCAGTTTACAGTATGTGAACAGTACAGTAGCAGTGCAGTACATCAGATGTGTTAAACTGTGAAGTGTACATTCTGTATTACACATCAGCAAGTTACCTGAATGCCTCCTTCATCCTCTGAAGCGCTCTCTTGCTCTGAATCTGTTACAACAACAACTACAACATTTCAGATCTGTTTCCTGTTTTATTACAAAGAACATCACTGAATAATTACTATTACTTTAACTAGAAAACAACAGGTATGTGTCTGTGCCATGTGTATAAAGAACTTCTGAAGGCACTGATATTATATTTAGACATTTACAGCTATATGAAATACTTATGATGGTCACTGTCAAACATTCATGCAGTCATTTCAAATGTTGGTGATATCATGATTGCTAAACGGTATAAATGACAGTTGCTAGCTGTGTGTCTGTAGATCTCTGTGCTCATTTTATTTCACTCTGCACACTCTTTCTTTACAGGATAAAATAATTTACACTAAAATCAATATTTATTAGGGCAGAAGTATTGGAATCCAACTATTCTATTATTAAGCTAAATCCAACAGATTGAAAAGCAATTTTTAGATTTTAGATATTAAAATCTAACAACGTGAATGTTTCCTACCTGAAATTCTGGTATCTGATGAATCTTGAGATTTCCACATTTTCTCTGAAATGTTTCTCAGCGAGTATAATGTCTGTTGATCTGTCTTTTACAGTATGAAGAACTGAAACATTTTATTCTACAGCTCTGGCTTTCATTCTTCCTGTTTTGTTACGTACATTGATTTGAAAAAAACTCCTGTGAGCTCTCTGGTGAACTGAACAGTGAATCCAGCCAACTAGCACTGTGTTCATCCAGTTCCAGTGCAGGAAACAAAACCTTTCAGCAGACCTATCTGCACCTGTAAGCACAATTATTAATGCACTGCAAATGTGGCTTTTAATCTTTTTCATCTGCAAGTAGTCAACAGTCTGTTTCTGGGAGGAAAGTTTGCCTCTCTAAGCAAATGAAGTGCCTCATTAAATGGCCGTGATGTAAAGGCAATAAAACAACCCTTTGCATCTCCATCTTTGGGGTTAAATCACATCTTTCAAAGATTCTGTAAAGCTCTTGAAATGTCTTTCTGATAAACCTTCTGATGTTGAGTTGGATTTGCTTACATGGAGCAACAGTAAAAAAAACCTGAAATGTTTGTTATGTTCTAGAACAGACACATAAATACTGTCATTGTCACAAACATACGCTTTATGTTCTTTCTATCACTGTATAAACATCATGAGTGAAGTTTCTACAAAGTTCACTGACAAAATTCCTGAATGTTCCACATGGTCCCAGCTCACAGTTTTAACATAATCCCTGTGGACTCTAAAGCTTCTCATCGATGAAGCGGCTGTGCGGTGGAATCAGGCAAACTGCAAATCTAAGATCTTTCATTTCTGCACGTCACAAAGGTTGAGTGGTTAACCCGGCTGTCTTTATTGAATGTGTTTAACAGGCTTATGCTGGTTTGGTGCTGGTCTATCTGGTAGATGAGTATAGTTGTCCTGTGGCCCTGTCACTACTTATGTTTACCTGTTTGACTGTCAACAATTAACAGTTACAATACAACAATAACAGCTGCTTTTGATTTTTATACAGTCTTATGCAGTTTTATACAGTTCTATGTCAAATGTTCCCAGATGGGGGAAGAATGATCTCTGCCTGGAGTCTTTTTATTTTATTAACTATTTTATAAATACCACAAATCAATCTCAGGAAATCTGTGTGATTTATAAGCTTTTACAACAAAATTAGATTGTTCAGTTACTGGCACCGAACTGTTAGTCCATAAACAATAAACACTGGCCTGTAAACTGTGCAGTTTACACACACACACTCTGTCCCAAAGCCTCGGCTAGCCGCGCTACACCCGCTGTCCATGGTGCTGACCCTGTAAGTGCTCCATATGATTTTAAAGACTGTCCTATTCTGAATTTTTGTGGTATTCCTCTGTGTAGCAATCTTAATGAATCAGTTTGTACTTTTTCTGAATATAAGTTTTCACATGTTGGTAGTTTTGGCGAGGAGGGTTAGTGTTACCTGCCCGCGCCGGTACAGGCCTGCAAACCGAACACAGGCTCATACTCAGAATAATGTGAACAGTTACCGGATGTGCTTCTGTGGCATTCATCTAGAGTCATTCTCCCACACACACACATCACTTCCTCATGTACATTTATCACCTGTACTACATCTATCCTGATAAATGACTCTCTCTCTCTCTCTCTCTCTCTCTCTCTCTCTCTCTCTCTGTCTCTCTGTCTCTCTCTCATACATCTAAGGATTAGGTGAACATGTAAATCCACAGCTGAATCCCATAAGGAGTGGCGACATAATTTAGACTAAATCTGCAGCCATGTTACATATTCTTGGTAATTAAGGATTTGTTAAAAACTTAAAACCACATTTTCTACTTTTATCATAGCCATCCAGAAGGTCTTTGTATTGGTTTTGGCATTCATAGGCTGATGTGATTCTGATTAGATGTCTTGCTCACACTGGTACAGACAGTATGTCACAGACTGGAAAGAGATGATGGATAGTACAGAGGAAGATATCTAGACAGCCACGTGACGGCACAGACAGACCTCCTCTGTCTCTCAATGATGATGTCACAGGAAACAGAGTTTGGCTCGGCACAAAGTGGTACAGTCACCAGACAGCTGTGACTCAAGAGAAAAGTGGGTGAAAGCCACTTTTTTTGAATTATGTAAATTAATCCTGATGTAAATTTAAAAACTTTTTTACTGTAACAATATAAATATAAAAAATATAAATATCATCTCATTTAAATATTTAGTTAATAGTACTTTTAAAAATATTACAGTAAATGCAACTTTAAATTTAAACTTTAACTTAACTTAACTTTAACAAAAATAAAGAATAAAGAAAATAAAGAAAACATCTGATAAAATAAACAAAAAGTTTTGTAATAAGAAAGTGAAAAAGTAATCAGGCAAAGGTTTGGGGGGAGACTCTCCCTCTTCTTCTGTTGGGACTCCCTGAAACCTCCATTAATTCTGGCATGCAGAACCACTGATTCTGTAAGGGTCAGGACCCTGCACAGCAGGGCTTGGCAGGGTTTTAGAAAAGCATAATCACACATCTGCGTGCGAAAGTCCAGCGCTGCCCACTGAGCTTTCCTTCCTCTCCACTGCAGCTTCACTGCTCTACATTCAACACACAGAGACACTCTCCAGCACCCCAAATCATCCTATCCCCATCCATATATCATCCTCATTATTATAAACTAATACAACTGCATGTGTAATTATGATTCATGCAACAAATAGAATTGTTTTTTTTGATGAAGTATAGCATGTCACACTGATGTCACTGAAACTACAGTCAGCTACCCTATTATGTTAATTTTTTAATTGCTTTTCTAAGATTCTTTTAATCGTTTGTTTTCAAAATCAGTGTGTTTAATTTAGGCTAAAGTTCGTTTATTAGTTGATCTTGAGCAAACACATTTCCACTTACACAGACAGGAAGTGACAATGTTATTGTGGTGTCATGAGGACGTCTGTGTCTGACTGTGTCTGAAGCAGCTTTGTAATGCCTGACAAGAGACTGTTGTGCTGTTGAAGTCACCTGTGAGTGTGTGAGCAGAAGTCCCCCCACACATACACACACACACACGCACACACACACACACACACACACACACACACACACACACGCACACACACACACACACACATACGTTTGTGTTGATCTTGTGACGTTTGGATCATTTGACTTCATGTTGTGCATCAAACGTCAGTGTAACAGAAAATCACTCATTGTGTCTGGATATCAGTGTAATACACTTCTGGGTTTAAACACTTGTACTAATACATGAGTGATCATTTAAGTGCTTAAGTGAGGTCAGATAAAGTGTATGACATGTATTCATGTATTCAGACATATTACTGTGATGTTTGATCATAAGGTGATGAATATTACTGTCACTCAGTTTGGTAAATGACTCTAATCAACAGCATAAACAGCCAATCATTAATAAATCTAAATATAGCTGCAATATTTTAACAAAATAAGAAAGTAACTGAAATAGTCTCTTTTCCAGTCATTCCCCTCCCCTGTGGCCAGACTGTTCTTGGCTGTCAGGCCTTCTTTTGACTTTGTGGTCTGTACAAAGGAGGCTGTTGTCCTTTCGCAGGCTACATTACAGTCTGTCACATGAGGCAGACATGCTAGTCCTGCCGCTTTAGTTGCTGTGGCACTACAGACACAAGACAACAACTTCCACAGCCTGTCTGCACTGCACATGCAGCTCAATTAGAGCCTATTAGCGTTTCTCCCTGTACTGCCCGTCTGCTTCTCTCGCTGCGTCAGTTCCCCTCAGTGCTCTCCCCTCCCTCCACATTCACTAACCCTACAAGCTTTAGACTTCAGACAGGTCCCCTGCTTTTGTTTCTTTCCCCTCATCTTCCCACATTCCCTCACTATTCCTCTTCTTTCATTTCCTCAGTAGCTCTCCATGTCTCTGCCATCTTCATATCTTTCTCCTCTGCTCCCTCTATGGCCACAGAACTCTGTTTCAACATCCTGACTGTATTTGTTTCACTGATATGTGTGCTGACTAAACCAGGTGGCTTATATGGCAGCGAAGTTTGCTGTTCAGAAAAGCTCACATGTCAGGAGCAGCTTATAAGATCTTTAAATTGTCAAGACAACAGGAAATTTAAGGTGATTCTAATGCAGCACAGAGTAAGAAGATTTAAGGCATCTGATGTTTTGAGAAAGTAATCAGACTTTAGTCAGATCACACAATTAAATGGCCATGACCGTTTCAGCTGTGGCCTCTGGCAGCCCCCCAGCTCCATCTATGGATGCGCATCAATGCTCACTGGCATGATTTTGTACTCCATTGTGTGGCTTTCATTGTCCTTTCTCCTTCAACCCCAAAACTTTCCTCTAGTTCACTGGATGCCCCTCTCCTTGGCCTCTGCACACCTGGTCCTGGCAGATTAGAGGCCTGATGAGCAGGAGAGAGGTGGGGGACTGGGCTGGTTTTTAAGCATTCCAACAGAGCAAACAGTTAATGATGCTGCTTCTGCAGGCTTGATGACAGAAAAGATGTGGAACAGAAAATTGGTGCTGGCAAGCAGCGACAAAAGAAACAAACTGTACAAACGGAGTGTTTCTTATATGAACAGAACATGATGTGTGTGTCTGTTCATAAAGGCTTTTGTCTTTTTTTTCTGAAGTTTATTTTCTGTGCAGGGATGTCTGCTCCTAAATGTCAATAAGTGTTTCTAAAACAACTTGTGGGTAGAATTTTCAGAGCAGTTTGTTTCAATTATTTCTTTCACAAATATTCTTGAGAGTAAGTAATGAAAGTTTGCACACCGTGTTTCTCTAGTTGTCTTGCTCTCACTTTTCTAGAATCAAAGCAGTATGCCTGTCCTCTCTATAGGCTCTAATCTGGGCTGACAGCTTCCTCTCATAATTGGTGCTAACACCCAGATGGACAGGCTCTAATTTGCTGTTCCCAATAAAGAAAGGCGGCTGAGGGGCGACGAGAAGGGGAAGCCTTGATTTGTTGGTTAAAGATACAGAGGCTGTAAACACCAGAGGCCTCTGGGCCGACACTTTGAGCAGGCTTTTGTTCACACATTTGTTCCCTCTGCACCGCTTTCTGTTGCTTACACACACAGTCAATTCTTTCCTCTCTTTTTCATTCAAACTTTCCACCTTATAAACATGTTAGTTGCTCCAGCAGCAGTAACACGTGTGTGTGTGTGTGTGTGTGGGCTGGCCGTGACCTCTCTGTATGAATAAGGCTACAGGGAATGAGGTCTGGGTGAATGGGCAGATGGACAAGGGTGTGTTTGTGATGACACATTAGCTTTAAAAGCTTTAGCATTTAACATTTGTCCTTTTCATTTCATCTTTTAAAGGTTTTCTACTTCCAGATGAAGTTTACAAACTGACATTAAATTTGTTGCACATTTAGAAATCATCATTCTGAGACATAAGACTGCTTGTGTTAAAGTTCATAATGAGATGAATACAGAGTTACAGCTTATCTTTACAGTTTAGACAGTGGCCATGAAAGTGTGATTCCTCTGTGAGATGAACACATTGAATTATTCACTATTGACTAAAACTGACTTTCTGCTGCGCCTCTTAAATTACATTCACGCTTCTACATGTTCAAACGTGGCTTATCACGATTAGAAGACATGCGAGAACCGACGCCATTGGCCATCATCAACAAACCTGTCATTCCTCGTCTTCATCAAGATTGACTAAGAAATGAGATTTAAGAGCTGCAGAGAAGGTTACGATTTTAACCTTTTTTAAATCATGTTTATGTAATTGAGGCGAGCGATTCACCTCATTTATCTCAGGGGAAAGCTAACCATTAACATCAAACCACGAATTTCAAATGAAGAATGAGGAGTAAAACTCGGATGCTCTTCCGTTTGGTGGCAAGTGCAGTTTTACCAAAAGCGTGAAAGCAAGAGACTCAAGTGAAACTATAATACTTGCAATAAAAACAGCTAATAAATCCAAATGCATATGTAGACAAATATCTATTTAAAAAACAATAACACACAATACAGTTGTAATAATGATTATATATTGTTAATGGGCAGTGTATTTTGTTCACTATAGGTAGGTGTGACAAAGTTCATGGTAGACATTAAATAAATGGACAGAGAGCAGAAAGTATTGAAGGAAATAGAAACATTGTTTAATTTACAACAATATTCACTTCATTCACCATTATTCAAAGGTAACATTTAAATACAGACTCATATCAACCCCTAAAAACCACACTACACCCCAGAGAGGAAAACGAGGGCTTTTAAAATGTGCTGTGTGAGAGGCAGGAGGTGCAGAAAGGTGCAGGAGCGCATTACATCGCACTGCATGAAAAGCTTAAAAGAACACAGAGATACAAGATTTAATTGATTTCAAACAAATGTTGGAGGACACAAAGCAGATTCATGACCTCTTCGAAGGAGCCTGGATCACACAGCTGGAGAAAAATCAGAGTACATAAAGGACTGAGTCGTCCTTGGGTTTTACAGTTAGACTACATGTGTAAATTGAGGTGACGGGTCTAGAAAAGATGGGTTAGGTGAGGAATTGGCTTGAACTCAAAGAGAAGGTCACAATACACATTTTATTCATCACAATGACGTTACAGACAGCTAACACAATCCTTTTATTTAAAATGACACAAAACAGGCAAAATATGAAGTATAATAAAACATACAGTACAAAATTTGTGAGTCTCATGACACTATGGAAACATGGGAAAAGATGAAGGAACAGAAATCAGCGCACGAATAAGATTTTACATGTATGATTCAGTATCGTTTAGGCAACTGGTTTTCAAAGCTCCACAAAGAGCTGTCCTCCCCCTCCTCTTATCTCTTTATTAATGATGAACTCAAATTAAAACTATTATTGAGGCATCAAGTTTGTATTTTATCTTGTTATTTAATGTTTAAATCAGGTCCAGTAACAACAATGACAGAAGGCTCTTGTCAGTAAATAAGGACATTTAATTCTGTTTCTTGCTCAAAACAGGTTTAGAAGAAACAAGGATGAAGTATAGTGCAGAGTTTGCATTATATACCACGAGAGCAGTCAGTGGCAGCTGTCTGAGTGACAGACGGCTTTCTGATGTGGTAACGAGTGCTCATATATATACACTAGAGGCCATAAGTCATCATAACACTGCTCTTGACTAAATCACTCTGTTAACTTGACTAAATAATGTTGCCTAAGGCACACAACCAATAAGCCAAAGAATATATTTCAAGCCCTAATCATTACAATAATGGCCTTATTAATGCTCCTCCATTTCATCTCCTCATACTCCTCTAGGAATCTCCTGAAGACATCTTCTGAGGAATGTGGTATCGTCCTTTAATGGCGGGGTCAGCCACTTGTGTGAAGTATGTCAAAACAAGCTTCTTCATCTTTCCTGAGCTGAATAATGGGCTCATGCTAGGAGGCTCTGCTGAGCCAGTCTGGTTCAGGGGTCTTCCTGCAATTAACCCTTCTAGCACTGCTTCTAGCATTCCCTTTCCTGTGATCCCAGTCTGCCCTCGCCCTGACTAATCTAGAACCTTCACAGCTCATCTGAGCTGCCCATCCTCCCCGCATGACCTCTGACCCTGTGCACCTCTTGATGGGTCACATGACTCGCAGGTGTGGAGAGGAACCCGGCCCCATCAGCTCCCAATTAGTGATCCTAATTAGTGATGTGACCTCCTGCAGGGTCACTGAACAGGGTGTAGGGAGCACAGATGGGTAGAGAAAGAGGAAGCTATTGAAAGAGAAAAGAATTAGAAAGGAAGGGAGGGTGGCAGTGGTACAGTGAGGCAGGGTAAAAGGCCGAGACCAGACAAATAATGTTTACGCTCATTCACAGAAGAGGGAAAAGGAATGTATAGAACTAAAGGAAGCAGAGAGTGTCAGTGGGACTGTGTTTTCATGGTAACCGGATACACTGCGAATGGAGTTCTACAAAACAAATAGTGCTATAGTGCTTAAACAAATGTTAAGCAGGTATCTCTATTCATTTCACTATCAGCAGAGGACAATCCCTGTAAGATGGCAGCGCCACCCCAGTATGCAACACAGCGTGACTCAAGTTCACATTCTCTATATCCTGCAGTGACCACTGAATTGTCCCTAGAGATCATTTCGACCAAAATAGTCATTCTACAGTGAAATATCCCCTGACTGTTTCATGTGCCCTCACTACAGTTAAAATGCTCATCTTCCAGATCATGTGGATAATCGAGTGATTTTCACAGGTTTCTGTGCAGGTCATGTTTAGCTGTGAGGTTTTCACACAATATAAAATATGAATCTGATATACCAAGTGTCCTGATCTCACCAATGTCTCTTAAACTGCCTTCTTGTCATCATTAGTTACCTTTATTAATTGATTACAGAAGTCATTAATAAACATTGTTTAGGTCAATACAGAAGAAAACGTAAGACATTGGTCTGTTCACAGAACAATGTCTCACTGGATGGGTTAAATGCAGAGGTCAAGTATGGGTCAGTGTACATTGACAAATGTCACTTCACTATCACTTGCAGTGATGAACTTTCATGGTGATTCAGTTCTGCGGCTCAATTGTCAAAATCCAACTTACGCCTCTTGTTGTGGTGTGTATTATGCAATCAAATCTCATTGCCATTCATAACAGTTTTATGTTTTGAACATAACTGCTGTGTGGCGGTGCGAGTATGTGAAACAGCTTTCAGAGCTGTTTTCAGTGAATAACAACTTTAATAAGTGTGCAGTGTCAATCCTCATGTTTGTTGAAATCTTATGATTCTTACACACCTCAAAAAACACACACCAGTCCATGATAGTGACGTTCCAGTATGCATCCAAACAATAGATAAATGTGCAGTTTATCTGCAGCACTGGGCGTGCCGCAACAATGTATGCATTCACTGACCAAAGAGAATATCAGGGAGGACTGTACTGTCAGAAATCAGTTTGCTGTAGTCCAATTAATTTCAACAGTTTCATAAACAGGGGGTCCATAGAGGTCATGCATTATTTATTTTGTCTTTTCATTGAAATTTGAATGCACAGAAATTTCAGCAATGCGTTTTTCTTTTTTTCTAAGGTGAGTCAATAAAAAAAATCTTAAGAAAGATCTCTAAAGATCTTTCTTTAATAGATTAATTTCTATGCGGCTGGTTTTATCCAGAAATAGTGAACACTGCACTGGACGTCAGATATCATAGTTCATATCACTTGAGTTCTCAGAGAAAACTGCTGCTATCACACGTTTCTTCAAAACACACCAATCCACAGGCCACCCATCCAGTCCAACTGCCCCCATCCCTCCATTCCCATGAAGATGCCAATCATTTTAATTGGCACCCTGGAGCTGATTGTCCCAACACGTGTCTGAAAGAGAGACAGCAGCACAGGGAGGAGACAGAGGGGACTAAACCTGTGTCCGCTTCTCCACCATTTCCTAAAAAACAACACTCATCCGGGGAAAGGTTTATTACAGACCATGTGCAAGACCTGATTCATGCCTGTCTGTGACGTGTCAGTCAATACTGAAGTGTGTTGTAATGAATGTCAACAGAAAAGCACATTTAATGAAGTCTTAAAAATGAATCTAAACTCTCATTTGACTATTTTAATCATTGTAATAAATAGTGAGTCATGTCTTCTTGCTGATGTGAATGAGAAAGTGATAACAGGGGTTAATTAATGCGTTTGTAACAGAGTAAAACTATTCAGTCAAAAGAAAGAGACAGGAGAGAGAAAATTACATAGACATATATTTATATGCATATGAACAAAAACACATGTACATATTTGTACAATATCTTGGCTACTTTAGCCAAGCCATGAGAAAGCCATTTTGCCACAGAACACAAGAAACATTTTAAGTAAGTGTAAATAGTTAATGAGACAAAGAATTGTAAAGCATTTATATTTTTTCAATCATTTTTTTGTAAGATCACATAATACAATATGGAAATACTGTGCAAAGAATCAAATATTTACATTTACAACGACTGTTTAAGTGTTTACTTATTTCTGAGAAGCTTGTGACATTATTTCATTGTTTTATTTTCTGACAAGTAAAAAAAGCTTATGGCTTACTTACACAATCTTTGTGTAAGAACAACAACCACCGATCCTTTAAATAATGCAAGTAAATGTGGATTAGAGAAACAAAATACAAGAAAAGAAGCCACACAGTTACAGAGAACTGACATTACACCAGAACGGTTTACAATCACAGTTGTGGCAATGTGGCCTCAAATCAAAGTCACTATCTTTCACACTCTGGAGTCCTTTTCCCTCAGTTCCATCTCTGATACGATTCACACAAATGCTTCATGACATTAGCTATAATAGTGCTGCTTTCCCAAACTCCCACGTCACTCCACATATAGTAAATGAGGCTGTGAGATGCGTCATGTGATCGTTTGTTTTAAAATGTCTCTTTATAGTAATGGTTTGGTAATAAATTGGTCAACACATCATTACTCTTAAAAAACATTATGAGAGGTTTCACAGCAAACCACAGAGTGAAACGATATGCTTGTTATGTGTGTATTCACACTTGTTTCGCAGTCAGTCAGGTTTACAGGTTAGCTATTCAAACTGAATAACAACTGCATTGTATCGTACTTGATGCTCGCAGATAATAACAGTGTTTAGCAGCAACAGCGCCACAGTAATGAGAATGTTTAGTACTGGCTGCGATCCATTCGCAATGAAATACTAGATGAAACCATTTCAGGTGTCTTCCCTAGAAATGCTGATCTCAGGTAACAGTAATGCAGAATAATGGCAGAGTGGAGGACACAGGAAATCAGCTCCCACATGATGATGTGTAATGCAGGAAACTATCAGAGGAACCTGGAAAGTGTTCCTGTACAAGCTTCATGCAAGCGCCACTAAATTTACAGGCTGCAAAATAATCACTTAAAAATGAAGTGTGTAATATTTTCCAAAACATCTACTGCTATCCAAAGACATCATAAATAAACAATCTGAGGGTTGATTTTCCATAATAAGTGTAAACACGATGGTTTTGTGACGTTTTTCTCACACTGGAGTGATTTCAGTCAATGTGACACCAATACTCTTTAAGTCTAAAAACACTACAGCCACGAGCTTGCATGTGTTACACTAGCATTGAGGAGTATGATTTCATTCAGTCAATTTATCGTACCCATACCAAATAAAAGGGGCTTTAGATGACTGGAGTTCTGTCTCACTGTCCTTCAACAAGCAGAAAATGTTAATAGTGGGATATTTAAAAAAATTCTTGACATATTTTTGGTAGTACGCCACTGTGTGCCATTAAAGCAGAGAAAACAACAAAGAACATAAAGTGCATCAGATTCAAGAACGCACATGAACTAAGGCTTAAAATACTACAGTCATATACTATAAACCGTCTAACTAACCCAACAGCTTTGACAAGGGCACTGCTAGTTGCTTACAATCTTTAACTCAGACTGACAGATCAAAATCAAACTGCTGCAAACGGTAAAAAATGCAAAGTTTCTGAAACTTTATTTGTATGTATAGTGTGTGGTTTTGCCTTTAAACCTGTTATGGAAACTGTTTTGCAAGTAACTGTACAGTAACTGGCTCTGCTGTACATGCTGCACAATGTGAAACTGGTTCTGTGCACATTCAATCAATAATTTATCATTGCTTAAGATCTTAATGAATGAAAGCAGGTGCTGAATTACTCAGAGTGACTGGCCATCTGTCATGAGAGACAGTTGTGTCAACTGCATTTGGAAGCAACTCTCTGATAGCAGCATGTTAACATGGTCAATGAGTGTCATGAATGAACAGTGTTTCATTCTCTATAAAGACAGTCGATTAAATAAAAAGAGACAAGAATAGTTTAAAGTGGTTTGGAATATGACAGAAATGCATATTAAAGATTAGATGTGAACGTTGCTAAAGATCTCGGTCATTCTCCACATCCTCATGTTTAAGGAACTTGTTGCTGAAATTGCAAACAGCACCATCTGAAAAAAAATTCAGATCTCCGAAACGTTCATGAAACGAATTTTATGGTTAAGGGTTATCACCACTCTCCAGTGTAAATAAATGACACAGTAGCTTGTTATTTCTGTACAAGTTAAAATGTCATTTCTCTCATTTTTACGTTCACACAAACACATTAATATTGACACAGATCTCTCGCATAAGGACAATTCTTCTAATCAAACATAATTAGATCAGTTAATCAAACATAACATCATGACATCATAACATCATTTTTTCTTTTCAACACCCATTTGTAAAACTTATGATGTGAAATAATTTTGCCTTTACAATTACAGATTTACAGATTTTTTAATCATGAAATTTTCTTGCTGCACCACACATATAATTCAAAAATGGAAGAGCTCCTTTTTTCAGTCTAACTTTGTGAATGAGAATTTACTGTAAAATTAAGCATTACTGTATACAGTAATGCTTAATAACAAGGCTTCATTCTTTATCTGTTGAAAACTTCTTAGCCTATCGCCGCAGGAAAGATTGCTGCTGGTCATTTGGTTGCAGGCATAAGCGCAAGAGAGGCCACCAGGAATCTGATTCTGAAAATGAAGGGTAATGTCTTTCAGTCTCTTTTTCTGTTTGAGTTTTAACACACATCTGCTCTATCCATAAGCTCTAAGCTGATCACGGCACAGGTGAGACCCCTGAGACAGGTAGGCGGAGACAGGTAGGGAACACTTAGGAAACTGTCTTCTTACCTCCTAGCTCCCCGTCTTTCATCTCTAACCTTGTGTAGGGCTCAAATGCTGAGGATCCACACCCATAACCAGGAGGCAGTTCATGATGGGCACCACCCAAGAGAGGCATGGTAAAGCAAAGAGAGGAGGGTGGCACCCCCAGACGTGGCGAGGGGGGAGTGCCCCCTATTGAAAAAAGAGACAGTCCAAAAGTCCCACCACTGCCCGCCACAACTCCAGGAGGTGTGGTGGTGCTACTCACCCCTGAGGAAGTGGACACAGATGGGCTTCCAAGGATAGAGCCACTGCCCGGGTGTGGGTGAGTCACCAGTGGGTTAGTCTGAGGGGCCGGGACAGACAGGAGTCGCCCCTGCTCCAGGAGGCGCAGAATGTTGCATGTGGCAAGTGATTCAGAGGTGGACGATGTCCGCTTGTCAGTGTCCTTGGTCTGGCCCTTCTTCTGTTTGGTGCGGCGGTTTTGGAACCACACTTTCACCTGCACAACAACATTGAGAACTGTGAGAGTTTCAGAACAGGCGTTGTGTAACACCACCACAAGCACATGAGTGTTGTGGGTGATTGTCAGGCTATCACATGAGTTTGTTCAAGAATTCTGGGCTAAAGTTTAATACTTACGGTTGGAGGTTTTCAAAAATGCAAGCACCACTAATTACCACAAAATGCTTTATTTACAACAACCTTTGTGATGATGTCACAGGAGACTTCCTGATGATGTCACAGGAGGCATACTCCTGCAGACCTCAGGTTAAAACATGCTCTGGACTCTGCATGTCCTTGTATGTCCTTTTATTGAGACAGTGTTACTTTATTGCATAGCATGTTTCAGGGTTAGCGGTGGGCTGAGATCAGTTCTGCTCATACATGCACATTCACACTTATTTTCTCACTTTTAATATTTAGAGCTCTAGAACACGACATGACTGAGGTTCCAGTCGCACTTAAGGCACTTCTACTGACCACAGCTATCCAGCAAAAGCACTTAACACCTGTCTGAACACTGGTGCCTTGACACCTTTTTCTGAATGTGGGTTTATTTGTGCACATAAACAAAATAAGGATTTCATACGTGCTGTAAATGCTTTAGGTTATCTGTACATCATTTGTTTGCTGATGAAATATATAGTGTAACAACATTCAACCCAGTTTTCCTGCACAACGGGGCATATCTGTGAGGACATTCAATTAGAAACCAAATGAAGACGGGCTTGATTTTATTCATCAGGAATTGATTGGATCAAAATCATTGCAGTTGATTTGTCACACAACATACATCATGTCCACATACATGTCACACAACATACATCATGTCCACATACATGTCACACAACATACATCATGTCCACATACATG
>JAZGTI010004033.1:8329-29344 GCA_036877585.1 Botia kubotai
CACATAAATTAAAAGAAGGAGAGAAAGATGATTTTTGTAGTGATGAGATAATGAGTGGTGAGGTGAAAGGAGCTATGAGAATGTAATATTTATGGCACAATAGCCCCACTATTTTTTTCCACACCCATGTATGGCTTCCTCATCTAGGGAAATGTAACTGGACTAATACTGTTCCCAGCATGATTACGCATTAAAAATAAATGTTCCAAACTGGTTTTACAGCCTCATGCCATATAAGAGCCTATTAAAGTTCCCATGCTGCTATAGGAGAAACTTTTCTAAGTTCCTATAAGGTCTAAGAACTAATACACTTATAAGGAGAACTTTTTTGTCATCTTATAATCTTCCGTTTTTACTGAATCTAAAGAAGGATTGAAGAACCTTCTATTTTAAAAAGTGTCTATGCAAACTTTCTACATTACATTAGATCTTTTTTACACGTGTCAACACTCTCCTCGGCTGCTCCTGGATGCTCTGAGATCTCTCCACGCCTTTAAGTCAAAAACTACCCTGTTAGTATGAGGAGTACCCCCCCCCCCCAACCCCTTGGGCAAGAGTTTTTGCACTACCCCATTGTTTTGCAATTAACCCCCATCCCACCTGGATTTTTGTCCCTTCACACAGCTTCAAAGAACAGAGCCGCACTTTTCCTGCCAAATCCAGCAGTTGAGTGTGTTTAAAGATCAGCTGGTATCACTGACTGACCTTCAGCATCTAATTACAGGACACTTAAACTTCTCTGTTTCTGAGCTCCAGGAAACGTCTGTTTCAGACCTTCATTCAGTCCCATCAGTTAGGACATATAGTTGCTTTGGCTACACAAGTGAGCAGTTTTTTTAATGCCTCACTAATATGCGGTTTAAAGAAAATGCTGTGGTAGAAAACGAATAAACTGACCCTCTACTGGTATGTAGAGGGCCTTCATCTCAAGACGCCTACAGGACCACGCACTCCCCACCTTACAACACCGCTGCTTGTTTTCACTCGACATTGTTTGGCACTATCTTATGTTTAAGACGACTGAGACACACACAAGCAGAATATAAGGACATTGTATCTAGAGTTTGATCAGCCTACTGCTTAGAGTAGTAATCCACAACAGAGATTCCAGCCAGTACTCACTGCATACTGAGACCTGACAATGTCAACACATACACTATATTGCCAAAAATATTCGCTCATCTGCCTTTAGACGCATATGAACTTAAGTGACATCCCATTGTTAGTCCATAGGGTTTAATATGAAGTCGGCCCACCGTTTGCAGCTATAACAGCTTCAACTCTTCTGGGAAGGCTTTCCACAAGGTTTAGGAGTGTTTGTGGGAATTTTTGACCGTTCTTCCAGAAGCATTTGTGAGGTCAGACACTGATGTTGGATGAGAAGTTCTGGCTCACAGTCTTCGCTCTAATTCATCCCAAAGGTGTTCTATTGGGTTGAGGTCAGGACTCTGTGCAGGCCAGTCAAGTTCTTCCACACCAAACTTGCCCATCCATGTCTTTATGGACCTTGCTTTGTGCACTGATGCGCAGTCATGTTGGAACAGGACGGGGCCATCCCCAAACTGTGGGATTGCCAAAGCATGGAATTGTCCAAAATCTCTTGGTATGCTGAAGCATTCAGAGTTCCTTTCACTGGAACTAGGGGGCCAAGCCCAGTTCCTGAAAAACAACCCCACACCATAATCCCCCTCCACTAAACTCCACAGCTGACACAATGCAGTCAGACAAGTACCGTTCTGATTCGTCACTCCAGAGAACGCGTCTCCACTGCTCTAGAGTCCAGTGGCTGTGTGCTTTACACCACTGCATCCGACGCTTTACATTGCACTTGGTGATGTATGGCTTGAGTGCAGCTGCTCGGCCATGGAAACCCATTCCATGAAGCTCTCTACACACTGTTCTTGAGCTAATCTAAAGGCCACATACACCTGTGGCCATGGAAATGATTGGAACACCTGAATTCAATTATTTGGATGGGTGAGCGAATACTTTTGGCAATATAGTGTATGTAACAAAGCTTAACATATCAAAGATAAATGGTGTGACTGATTACGAGCACCACCAGCATTGTACTGTAGCTGAATGTAGCTGCTGGTCAACAATTCTTCAACAGTTTGTGTTTTAGATATTTTGTCATGCTGGTTTGGCAGTTGGTGGTGTACCTTCACACTTATGGTTGGTCTCGCTTTGTCGATGACCCGCAGGACATTTGCACTCGTAGGAGCCGACAGTGTTGATGCAGTTCCCTCCAGCACACAGTCCAGGGACGGCCTGACATTCATCAACATCTGAAAACATCAAAACACATCACAGATATAATTTTTGTCCATTATCCACAGCCTGAACACAAGCTGACTGAACAGCAAAGTACAACATTCTCTGTATACTGTGCACGAAAGTTTCTGTGTACGTGGAACATCTTGATCTGATGACCTACATTTATCAAAACGTCCACTGTTGTGCTGTTGTGATTTCTCTGACAGGGTTATAAACATCTGTCACAGTCACAAATGTTTCCCCTTACAAATGTGCTCTGTTAGCTCATGGTCTGGGCATCTATTCTTCATCTAATCTCACAGCTCCTGGCCCTCATAACACAACTGAAGATCTCTGGTATGCTCTAGATTGGACAGAAGTCTGGATGGGTTACGAGTCTGGCTGGTGCACAGACACTTCAGACGTCAGGCCATCATCCAGTGCCTGACTCTGATTTATCTTTCTTTCTTTTCTTTATGTAGATATGCACCTCAGATGCCAAACTGAAATCTGCAGACCTTCAGCCTGCATCTAATCAGAGCCAAATCACTGATTCTGTCCTAATATCCTAATCTTTCCCTAAAAGAGTTCTTCCTGTTAAAGGCCATTGAATACAGAGATTCTGGACATACAGTAAACAAATACACGATCTTATTTGTGTGCTTTGTACTTCAGCCAGGCAGACTTTTGCGACATCTCCCCGTCTCTGAGTAAATACAGGCCAGACTCGTGTTGGGAACTGAGTGGAGTAACAGAATATTTAAGAGAAGCCACTTGAAATCTCTTTCAAGACGTTTCTAATCATTGTGAGGGAGCTGCAGGACATTTTTGAGATGATATGTGAGGTCAGGGTGGTATTTGGTTTTTGGATTTACAAACTGTTTCCTAGGCAAAGCAACTTGATTTTGTGAGCTAGTTTTGTTTGTGAATGTAACTACTGTCTGTCTATCCATCTGTCTGTCTGATTGCTGTCTTCAGCACTATCCAGCACAGATGTAGACATATACATCTACAGTAAACACAATATAAACTAGAGCAACCAGACATAATGTCATCACATTTAAAGTGACGTGTACTCTCTCTTAATGGAAGTCATCTAAATATTTGACTCTGCTTTACAACGCAACACAGAGTTTCTTTATACTTACATAAGTTCTGGAGGCATGATGTGGTTTACCCTACAGAGGTCACCACTTCGCTTATGCTCATCTGCCCCGCCAGGATGATTATTAGGGCAAGAATTCAAGAATCATTCAGAAGGAAAAGACTGAGATATTTGTTCAGACGCTGGCTGGAATGTTGATGTAGTAACTCATCTCGTGCTCTAACTATCTGTCTGTTTCTCTCTCCCAGAAACAGGCACTTGGTCAGACTCACCTTGGCAGGCACCCGTGCGGATGTTGGGAATGAAACCCCGTCTGCAAGGGTGGGGCTGGGCGGGGCACATCTCACACGGGTGACCCCACGCTCGCCCGATGGTGGCACAGCACAGCGTCTTGGTGCACACTATGCCACTCAGCTGACCCTGGCACATTTGGTTGTTGACCTGTGTGAAGCAAGGTCCAGTCCGGTAGTCTGAAAGTGTGACAGAGGCAGAGACATATTGAGATTAAACAAGACAAATAAAACATGATGACATGAAACTGTAAAAAAATAAAAAATAATCACAAGCGATCACATTAATTCTGAAGATGAAGATTTCACAGAAGCCACGGCAGATGTATCTTCTCCAGCACACAGCTGTTTGCTGGGCGTTCCCATGCTGGTGTTCAGTCTGGGAATGTTCTGACAATGAATGCCTTTCACTGCCTTTTAATAAGATCATTAGATAATGACTACAAAATTACTGGATTGTATCAACAATGCTGAATTCCATGACAAAGCTTTTTGTTTTTGGCTGAGGTGGAAATCATTGAGCACACACTGGGCTGTAGGTGCAAATGTGGCTGTTTTGACTTCATTGTAATGTTCCCTGCACTGATTGCCAACCGAGACAACTGAATCCCATTAGCGGTGTGTTGTACATCAAATAAACCAACGTGATGCTAAAATAAACTGGCCATTTGAATATCTGATCATTTGTATGCAATAAAACTCAAAGGCTTAACCTTTAACACGTGATTCTTCATAGACTTTGCTGGTGATGTTTAAAGCTGCAGGATAACCTTGTATGTCTTTGAGATATATTGTGGACGGTGGTTTAGTTGAACAGTTCCTGACCCCATGATTTCCCCAGTCATTCCTGTAAGTAATGGTCAAATCTTTCAGTGTCCTGGTATTATATCATGCGAGATTAAGGATGGATCATAAATCCTCACCTAAAAAGGAATGGCATTGAGAAAGTAGGTCAAGAGAAATAAGCAAACCAAGATGAGGAATTTTGGAGATTTCCACCTCACGTCTTCAGATCTCTTTGCTGTCCCCTTTCCTCAATCCAGTCCATGTCCCCCCAACCTGAATGTGCCTCCTGCACAATTTCAGTTGAGGAATGCAGGTGCTCTCCAAGTGGAGGCGACCCACTGAGAGCATCTGCACATCTGGGATTAATTGGGCCTGTTTGGGACTGTAGATAAGACCCAGATGTGTCCATGAGTGTCTAATATTCCAGTTCATCGGTCTCACTGTGAGTGATGATATTCACCGGGACCACAAGAAAAGCCTTTCTGGCCATATCTACAGAATCAAGATCTTGTTGATTTGTGGACCTGAGCATTTTTCTTATGCTGGGAGTAATGCGATAAGGCCAGAGTGCTCGCAGGGGTTGATGCATTGCCTCTGTGTCAGCTAGTCATGGATCACATGCTCTTGTTTTATGCATGCAAGAGGAAAACAACATATAACCATGACTAAATATATTCATTTCAGTTTGGTTTATAGCACAAATTTACACAGAATGCAAAATAATGTGTTTTGCTGGTTTGAAACTGTTTTTGTGCCAAAACGTTTCTGTAAAGCTTTTTTGCAACCCTGCACATTAGCAGTATAGAAATGAAACTAAAATATGATGAAATATAAATTTAGGAATATCTTTATATAAGACTTATATTTTTAACTTGAATTTTAACAAATCAATTGTCCTCCACAGGCTGAAAGAGACTATAAGCTTGCGTGACGTGGCCTTGGTACTGTTCACAATAAACCGTTCATAGTGTTCAAAGTAAACTAGTAAACACAGGTCAAGAAACAACTAGTTAACACAAGTCATCATGAAGCTCTACACTGTGGACCACATGACCTTCACTGCTGAGAATCTCATGATCCTGGTGTCCAGTAATCAAGAAGAACTGCTTCACGAACATCCTGCCTCAAGACTGTCTTGAGTCTTTGAGGTCTATCTACCAGTCCTTTGATCTGCATGGAAGCTGGAGTCCTGAAGTCTGAAATCTCTGGCCAACATTGCCCAGAAGACGTTACCCTGATTGAGCAAGCCAAGTTCAGCAGAGCACCATCTGTATGTGCACACGGCCAAAGAATAACACAGCGTAATGTGGTAGGACCATCTGAAGAGCGAAAGCCTCAGAGCTAATTTAATGACCTACATCTCAATCTTGTAACAGGTCTCAGATTTGTGAGTCAACCTGGCAGAGACGTACAGACGCTGTTTCCCAGAAACAAGCACACTCATACACCAGAGAAGCTGACAAGGAAGAAAAGTGTTGATGATGTAGACAACATTCGGTTGTAATTTTGCCTTGATTACGATTATTTGAGCAGTTTGTCAGAACGAAACCATTCACCTTCACCTCGTTCCCGCCAAACATTCATTCACCTCATCTTTCCGTTTAGTCACTGTGGTGTTTCCCTGCCAACCACTTCTGCCAAACTATTACTGCCTTCTGAGAAGAATTATGAATCATGAGGTAAAACTCTACGGACAAACGACACCACTGAAGCAAAATAATGTGTGCTGTTCACACTTGTGTGTACATCAGAACAACACTGTGTGTTTAGTCATTTGATGGAGCCACTTACAGTTGTCTTCACAGTTTTTATCATCTCTAATGCTAATAGACCAAAAGGGCAAAGCCTGTCATGAAAGAAGTTATAAAAAATGAAAAATCAAGGGAAGTTAATCAGGTGTGGAACGGTGAGCCTCCAGGGACCAGCTGCACTATGAATGAATGCAGGTGGAACTCTTGACGTTCTACCAAATGCTCTGCTTTGTTGTGACCTATTTTGGATTAATCAGATAAGAAAACCACTATGAAATATTCTCACATTATGCGAAAAGAATAAGTTCATGCACACAGGTCTGAGTGAAAAATGTTGGAAAACAAGGAGAAGGAAAACATTAGATGCTTGAGTCTTCTTGTTTAAAGCTTTGATGTTTCCTGGACTGACCAACAAACACTTTTACAGCTCAATGATTTACAGTACGGCTAAACAGCGCCTTCAGCTCTGTTGTATCTCTCCCCCACACATACAGCAAGCCGTGATTTCAACCATTTTATGACTCACAAACGAGTCAGTCAAGGCCAAACCGCAGTTCTTTCATTCAAACTCATGTAGTTACAGGATAAACTGATGAATGGGTCTGACACCATTTCTCATTTTAACTCATTTAACTCTATAAACCACACCCAGCACACAGCTGAGCTCAAGTTACGCTCGTAGAACCAGCAGACTTTCCTAAAACACAAGCCAACTATTGTGCAGCCATAGTCGTTTCTGTTGTTTCTCAAAATCCAGTTTCTTTGGTACCGTCTCATTCTTGGAAAACAGTTTTGGTTTTAAGGGCCAAAGTGAGAGAAAGACACTTGCATAACTTGAAAAAGCAGAGAAATTTAGACCAGTCACCTGATGAACATTTCTGCTTCACTTCACTCAAATGTTTCCTGGTATGAGAAACAGCAACAAAATGTAATTTATGTCGTCTTTCATTCACATCAACACAAATGTGTTCCAGCGCTTCACATAAGTGTGTTCTTGCTAACGAATGCACATTTGGCTGACCCTTGTTGCATTTGGAGTTAATAGGCCAAAACAGTGGGGTCCTCAAAGAATTTCGTATTTTCTGACAAGACGCTATGCACACTAATTTCTATCAAACTATCTGAGCATTTGTCCATCCATCTTTGAAGCTAATGCAGTTTCTTCAGTCTTCTTCAGACACCCGCCCGTCGTGAGGGACGTCCGTGTGTCTGTGAGGGACGTCCGTGTGTCTGTGAGAGACGTCCGTGTGTCTGTGAGAGACGTCCGTGTGTCTGTGAGAGACGTCCGTGTGTCTGTGAGAGACGTCCGTGTGTCTGTGAGGGACAGCTACAGCTCTGAGCTGAATGGATGTGGTCAGGTGACCTGGGGCCGAGCCGCCGGGGGCAGCTGGTGTCTGCTGAACGACTCTCTCAGTGTGACGAGCAGATTGTTTGTGCTAGTTGAGGCCGGTCTGTGTATACACAGCTGGGGTCTCCATTTCTTACACCTCCCCTTGTTTTCTCCCCCTTCTAGTGCTAGTAAGAAAATGTCTATGGCTACGCACTAAATTTCTCTTGTCATTTCCACCCTACTTTATCTGCTGCCAGATGTCTCCCAAACTTTTCCACCCCCTGTGTTGTGATTTCAAAGGGAACCAGCCTAAGATTGCACAAGGGGGCTTCATGAGGAGGTGGGGTTGGAAACGAAGGCAGATGGAGGAGGGTGGAGTAACCAGAAAGGGGTCAGGTATTTGGTCCTGTGCTCCTGGGGCGTTTCTCTCCCACAGTTCGCATAACTTTATGGGAACTGAGTCTTTACAATCGTGTCAGTCTGTCATGTTCTCCAGCCATGGATTTACCTCTAGAGCGCCGTGAGAGAGAGAGAGACGCTCTCGTCCTTTCACCCGGATTACTTCATTGTTCCAGTGCTGAGAGAGACTTGGCAACAATTTCAACTGTACCATTAATTTCACACTAGCTAGAGTGACAACAAAAGCACATTTTTAGACCTGCCTCAAAACCGCAGTACTGTACATTACTGTACTGTACTGAGTGTTTCTGGGTCACAGCATTGCATTGACACCCTGTGTGGCATTTTCCACATTTTTAAAGCAGCTGTTGGACAGTAAACAAACCTCACATCCTTCACAGACATCTTAAAGTGCACCACAACACAATTTAGAAATAAGAGGAACGTTTTGCGGCCTCTTACCTCTCTCACACTGTGGCCCGGTAAAACCGTACACACAGGCACATCTGTTGGGACCAATGCAACGGCCGCCATTTTGACACCCATTCTCACAGACAGCTGCAAAATTGGCAAAATGCAAGCGTCATTTTATTTTTCATTCATTGTTAACGAATCTTTGTTTAACTTAATGGACTGTGTGTGGTTGTCTGATGCTTTATAGCTGTTTTACTTACGCTGTCCACAGTGCGTTCCGGTGTAGCCCTTCTGACATGAGCAGGAGTCTTCATTACACGCTCCTCCATTCATACACCGAACACTGCAGGACTGGACTGAACAACACAGAAAAACAAAGACAATAAAAATGAATCTGATTGGTCAATTCTGCTCATACTTTATTCAGCCAATCGTTACTCATCTGACCTTTTTTTTTGACTTTACAAACAATCCAAAAACTGTCAGAAAGATTTCTACACTGCAAAAAATCTTGTCTACCCCGCAAACTTTCAACCACCACTTGTCTTGACTTGTATAGCAGTAAAAATATTATTCCAAAGGTTTGGGCTTTGCGTTTCCAAAGATTTTCAAGAAACAGAAATGATTTTGGCACAGACAAAATCACTTAGCAAGATTTCTAAGAACAATCATTTAACAAGAGTTTGGGGATAAAAACATTGTAATTTTGAATCGCATTTCCTCAGGGATTATTTCTGTGGTGACAGAAGCGCAACAAATCATCTTTGATGCAATGCATGCACCGAGAGTTTTCAAAAGATTGATGTTTCCCTTTGGTCACGTTAAAGCGGTGCTTGCCAAACTCTTTGTTCTGTCTAAACACAGGCGTTGTGCCACAAAGTTTCAGCCCAAAACATAATTCAACTTCTATTCTTCCCAGACCAAAAAATGTAAGTATATAACAGTTCACTCTTTATGCTTTTTGATCTTTACTTTCCATGACCTAAAGACAGAACCAGTTTAAAAGCTAAAGCTGAGAAATTGTTTTTTATAAAAATGTTGCCTAAAACCGTTTTGTCTGATTTTACATTAAAACTTCTACTGGAAAGAGATCATACATGACCAATTGTGTTTCTTTTTTGTGTGACGGCATACTTTCAACAGCAAGGCTTGTGCACATTTGAGTAGGGTCGTGTTTTCCTAAAGAACAGGAAATGACTTCATTGGCTAGACCTGCTGCCGGTCCCCAACAGGTGGGGCGGGGGGTGCTGTAGCTTATTGGCCCGTGCGCTGAGAGCTGCACGTGCTGAGGCGAACCACACACCTACACAAAAATGAGGTTCCCTGAGGTTCCAGCCCCACAATGCACCTCTGTATGTAGCAGTCACATCTGTCACAAGCTACCCTGAAGGCAGGAAACATGAGCACAGCCGAGGAACAGAGGCCCTTTATGGCCACCAGTCTCAGCATGAGAATCCACAGCCTGTCAACATCAAGTTCACCACGAGATGCTGTGGGGCTTTCGAAGAAATCTGACAACAGCGCTGAGGGTTAATTCTTGTGTGGTTCTATTAAAGAATGCTTCTTTAAATCCAGGAACTCAATTCAAGTGTCAGCTAACAGCTGAATTTGTGGTTGGAAATGAAGATACATGGCATTAAGACAATAATGGCTGGGGGAGATCCAGCTGAACTAAAACAGCCTGAGGTGGTTAGCTTGGTCTGTTGTTTAGGCACTGATACACCTGCTAAACCAGCTGAAGACCAGAGAAGAACAGTTAACCACCTCAGACCTGATTTTTCTCCCAGCAGGGTGAAAGGTTAAAGGTTAGCGATATCTGCACAGCAGCTGCAGCATTTGGCTATGCTAATGGCTATGCTAACATCCGTGTGGCGGCTTGTTATTTATGGAGTAATTGCAGATTCACAAATGCGGCCGCTCCCAAACACTGCAGGCGGTGAGTGGTTGGGTGGACCTGATGACAGCATTACCCATCTCACAAATCCCATTAGATTACAACAGAGCACAAGCGTATGTTCAGTGTTTGCTTCAATCTGTCTGAGCACTGGCAACACAATCAGATGGTCAATTTCTCATTGATGAATAAATTGACTCTAGGTTTATAGTTTACGAGACCAAACCCCATGGTTAGGTGTGATTGGGTTTGTTTGTCTATGACCACATATTTCTGGCATGTGCTGAGAAACGGCCAGACTCTGCTAGCAGAGAGCAAGTGTTGTAACAGAAACCTGCAGTAATGTTAGACACCTCATCCAGCATTACCAGCAGCCATTACTGTAACCCCATCTAAATAAAACTGAAACGTTCAGTCTGTGTCCTGAAATAAATGATTCTCAAGGTTTTGAAGGTGGGCAGATGGTCTCAAATTTAAAACACCTCAACAGAAAATACAGTCCGACATCAGCTAATGGTTTAAAGAAAGAAACCCTATACACTGCTGGAGAAATTTCCTGGAGCACCGAACCTCTGCTCAGTTTCACTACTTAACTGAGACCATTTTTAACCTAATAAATCTTTCAAAATGTTAAAGAAATGTTTATATATATGACTAAAACCTTTAACCAATTAGAAAGTAGGCAGGGTAGACAAATGTTGTAGAAACATAGCTCATGTCATGGTCTAGTGGTTAACACATATATTTGAAAGCGGTGCTTATGCGGCATATTGGCAGATCGTTTGGGAGCGTTGTATGACACAAAGATGGTGAAATGACTGATCTCACCTGCGGCCGCTCCACAGTTTGGGGCAAGATGACCACTTGAGCAGGTGCACATGTTGGGCCGTGAGCAGAAACCATCTCCACACGAGTTCCTGCAGATCGCTGGAGGGATACAATCATTCACCAGAATTCAATAATGTCTCTCTGTCTACCCATCATCCATCCATTTACATAACCATATACAATGGAGTACAACAGAGTAGATACTACACTGTCTATATGAATATATACATACAATATAAATCTATACATATAAACATATGTTCATATATATACAATATATCCTGTATCTCTATTCAACCATTCAGCACGCCACTTAACCACAGTTTGTCCTAAAGGGTAAAGCAACTCTGTAGTAAAGCTTGGATAAGATAACTGGAAAGGAAGGCATGTGTTCAATTTAATCTTCAGCCCCCACTTTTAAAACAAAAACATCCTGAATCAGTCACATGACACTGCAGACACTTACGAACTATGCACTGGTTCCCCGCAGGAAGCGTTTTCCATCCTGGACAGCAGTAAGAGTGAAAGCGAGAACCGCATACATTCGGCCTGAAACAGAGAAAACAAACCTGTGAGATTAAAGAAACCAAATGATGATGAAGGCCTCTTAATATTAAATATCTACAGCCCCAAAGACCCACTGACCTCCATAAATAATACAGCTCATTGAGTGCCAAACAACTTTGTACATTTCTCCAGGAAACAACATAAAAATAGCCAGTTTGTTTTAAGTAGGACCATAACTAACCTTCCCAAGACAGAAATATTTACTAAAGCTACTCTTACGTTCCTAAATTTACTATGATCCACAGATTAGTACAGATCCAACTTTCTCACTGGTGGTAGGAGCCAGTACGCAGAAATGAAGCTGATACACACAAGATTAATTACAAGGCCAAGCCCAACATTGAACATTTCTCTGCTTAAGTACTGTTCCTCACGAGCAAGCTCTATAGCATGTTTAGGGTACATGAGTTGATCATGATGACCAAGAGCCCATGACTGATTCAGAAACTGTGATGCATTATCAAGCCTTCAGTGCTCACTGCTGCTTTCCAACCAGCTTGATGGGTCTCTGTGAAACCTGGACCCTCAATGTGAAAAGGCTCTATTTCTATCAGCAGCAAGTTAAGTCAGCCATAAAGCTGTAAAAACACAGGTACATCTGTCTTTCTCCACACACACACACAAGTTCCTTTCTTCTACAAGTCAAGATGTTTACTGCTGTCAGTCACCTGGGGACAACCAGCTGTAGTTTGATGAATTTTAAACGGCACTAACAGATGACATGACTGCTAACTGCAGAGCCTGAGAGAAGGAGAGCAGAAGGGAGTTGGGGCAGATAGAGCACTAGATGTAAACCAAAATTGCTGGTAAAAGGGCAAGAATCAGTGGGGGGTAAAGAAAACAAGTGGAAGTGGACGGCCTGGGGAGGTTGGGACATTCAAAACAAAAGTCACAGCGGAAATTAGACCAGAAAATGATGGCAAATCTCCAATGTGGAAGCAAAGAATTTTATTTTTTCAAAACCTTTTCAAAAGATCCCCCTTTCAAACTGTGTATTGCTTTGGGTGGACTTCATTTTATTGTCTTAACTTCTGTAGACATCTTGGAGTTTTGTTCGAAAAACCAAAATGTGGAATTAATCCTGATCAAATTTGTCACAAAGTATCAGCAAAATCCTAGATAAAGCCAAAGAAAAGAGGCCAGACAAATGCAGTTCAAACACGAAATCCATGTGCAATGACTGACTGTATTAGTGGCAGTACTCTGTGTTTACCACCACTAAATGAACAACATTTATGGACCCAACATTTCAGATACAAACCAGCACCTTGAAGAGAGAAACAGATTGGTAGAGAGTCCTCTGCAATGAAGCAAATACCTGGAAGACCATGTGACTCCCTAACTGAAACCAATTCACTTCAATAGGTCAAATCTTATTCCAGCTTCCAATCTTCAACATTTGTACAAGATCTAGCAGCCCTCAGGCAAAAGCTCTGCATCAATTCCTTGCCAAATATCTCAGGATAAACCAGGATAACTGTACAATTCTTGGAGGAGGAGCATAAAAGACCCCTTACTAACTTAACTCCAGTTTACAAAAGGTTTGCAAAAGGTCAGCAAGCAGTCTAAGATAGGAAATCAGTGCCTTTGACAGTGCCAATGAGGTCATAAAAACTGAGCAAGAGCTCTCGTGAGGGCTTGTTGTTATCTTGGAGAGGCCACAGGCAAAGATAGCAAAATTCTGACCCACAGGGTACCACTCCTACAGAGGTTAAAGGTCAATTCAATGGCATTTGCTCCCAGCCCCCAGAACTGCTGGAACTCTAGTCCAGAGCTCATGACCTCACAGAACGATCATTTAAAGATTACAGGCTTAAAGCCCCCGCATCTCTAAGGCCTTTCTGTGTCCAGCTTGGCCTGTTTTAGGCCCCCAGTCACATTGCTATCTAGACTACACAAACTTTAAAATGTAATGAGAAACAGGGGCGGGGGTTCTGCATATGAGTTCATGATATTGCGCACATTCCTGTGGGATTGCACAGATTGATTCACAAGACTTTTTTTGAGAGTTTTGGAGTAACTGATGGTATCTGCAATCAACAACAGAAAGCAATTAGCCATTATGTTTTCTTGTGTGGAACAATACGACAAAAAATCCATTTGATAAGCGAATAAGAATTTCTGGGCATGCTGGACACATGAGGATACACTTATCCGAGCTGCATCTTCCTTCTCTTTGGTTAAATGAGGGTTAAAATATTGTAGTATGTTTTATATTCCAGTGGGTCCCTCTTACGTTAGATTAAAAAGAGACGCTCCTGTATACTTAAGATGTTGTACACAGCAATCTGTTGTCCTTTTAAAACTGATCATAAACCTAAGTGCGGACTTGAAGTTTTTTTCAGTTTTACTCGCTGCTTAATTACACAACTGGGGAAATCTGTCCTGATGCCACATGCATTTTGCCAAGCATGTTTTTCTTTTCCTGAACTTGTAAAAATGTATTTCCACAAGGCACAAATCCACAGAAAAATACTGCTGGCTTCTAATAAACTCTTTGACACCTAGAAACGATCGTTGGAGACTGGCATGAGCTTTCAACTGCTTAAAGAAATGTGTATCCAAGACAGAGAGCTCATACTCTGTCTGGGGACACAAACATGAAGTGTTTAGCAAGAACTGGAGCCCATCTCTGGAGTGTAATGGAACTGACATTGCCTCTGAGACATGCTGATTGAATGAAAATGTTTTTCTACTTTGAGAACCCCGGCCAAACCAGCAAAACTTCTAGTCTGAGCATGCTACTGGCTTTGTACTGCACAGAACTTGTCAGGGTCTTTCTGGCATTAATGAACGAGGACCACATAATCATATTCTCAGCCCAAGACCACTGCTTCTACAACTCAGACTTGACCTTCATTTCAGAGGCCCCCAAACGCAATGTGATCATGTGACAAGCAAATTATGCTCAGCATGGGGAGCCAATAAACACCACCCATTGGAGTTCCTTTAAGTCATCTGACCTAAGATACCTCAGCTTGATTGGTCAGTGGTAGATCCTGTTGGTGATTATAATCAACATACTTAAGGTTTGTTATATAATCAGATTATAATCAAAGTCTCTCTGAAAACATTAATAGGATTATAAACAGACCCAACATTTGTTACAGGGGTTGTTGAGTTCAGTCCAGTCTTGACAAGGAACTAATCTGGAAACTGTGCAGGTCTTGTGTTCCCTTGGGGCAAGTTTGTGTTGGGCAAGTGGGCACTGCATCACACTTCACAGAACTGAGATGGTGCCATGTTGTTCTGCCCCACTGACCGCAATACAAACTCTCTTTCTCTTTAGCTGAAGAGTTGGACAAAACATCTAATTAACTCACCTCTCTGTGCAATATAGCTCAACTGTGGCTGCTTCTACTTCTGGTGCCAGTTTAAAAGTACAGAGCAGCCTTATTGTTCCTGTAGAGCAGGACTGCTAACCACAGTGCTAATCTAACTGACTCAAAGCGTTTGTTTGACCTTGATAGATTCATTTCATCAACTTGTTTGGAGACATGTCTCTGTTTCTCAAATTCTCTTTCACCTGCAGTTTAAACACAAATGTGCCTTGTTGGAGTCTCAGAGTAATCAGAATACCTCATTTCCTGTTGTAGGTTGCAGGGGAGTTATAAGCATGTGCAGATGAGAGGAATAACTGATTCAAACATATGAGCACAGCGCAGCACAAAACAGCCATTGTTTCCACAAAAATGGGGAGAATACACAGCTTTGGCTTTGTGAATACAAATGGCCACCTTGAGTTTGAGAGACACTTGAAAGCTTGGAAACTACATCCATCATTCAGTCATTTTCTTACAGCATATTTAAGTGTGTTTACCTCAACGTACACTTCACATATAAAAACCCACTATTCATCTGGAAGACACGCAGGAAAAAAACTAAACTAGAATGTGCTTCTACATGGCTGAAAGTACCTGTAGGAAATGACACCCTGCAGTGATTCCCAACATAGAGGCATTTGAGTACTTAAAATCCTTCAAAGCAGATTCACTCACATTTAACAAACATTATCACAGCTGGTTCCATCACATATGTTGCTTTTCTTTTAGGGAACAATCCAGCATCCAACCTGGACAGACGTTTGGCACCAACCCAAACATCACAGCAGGTAGTAACCAAAATACACAGCAGTGAATTTCTACTGCAGCAAACTCAATGCATTTATTGTGCTGTTTGAAGAAGCTAATGCTAGCTTTTGAAGCAAGATACAGCAGCCATCAAATAAATATTACAAAGTGCTTCTGGTCATAAAATTGGATTAAACCCTCTATGACCCTCTTATGGTTAAAACATTAGCACGTTCCCTTCAAAAAACTAAGATGACAAAAAAAAACGTCTTACCCCCTAAGGGACTCTTGGCCTCTCCGACGGACCCTCGGTTGCACCTCCCCCTCAGGTTTTCCAGAGAATCGGCTGGCCTGGATGTCTCCGTCGGCCTGTCCCTGCACTGAATACGACGCGGCCCAGCAGACCGCTGCCCATCCGAGCACTACCTTGGCCACCTTCCAAGCTCCCATTGGCCCCTGCTGTGTGACTTCTGAAACCTCCTGTTAAACGGACGTCTCCCGTTATAAAACTTTTTCCTCTTCAAAGAGCTCCTCAGACACGTCCTTCAAGTGTGTGACGTAAGAGCACTCCAGGCTGAAGGCTGAGATTATTGAAAGACAAAAATAGCCACTGAGAGAAGACAAAATACTTGGTACATGCTTAGTATTTTCATTAGTTTGATTTACTTGCATGTATCTATAATAAACAATTAATGCAAAAACAAATGTGTCCCCTCATAAACATATAGCCATTAAATCTCTGTGGATGATAGTTTTTTAAATAAAGTGCAGTATTATTCCAGGCAAACGCTATGACTCTTTAAACGCCAGGCTGCAACATTTTACAGGCCCACTTAGACTGACTTACTGTGCAGAAATAACCAACTCCTGGCCAAGACTGAACTTCTGTTTCTGTCCTCAACCGGCTCATTAAAAACAAGATTTTAGGGCAAGTAATTGGCCTTAAAAGATTTTAAACCATGACAGAAACTGGTTTTGACTTGGGGAAAGGTGAAAAAAACAGCACAAGATGATATATTTGTGTTATTTTTTGTGCTGATAAAACTAAAACCTCCACATAATATGGCAAAAGTGTGTACATATGTATGTATGTATGTATGTGTATATATATATATATATATATATATGCATATGTGTGCATATATGTATATGTACATATATACAGGCCAGTGTGTGTGTGTGTGTATATATATAGATAGATAGATAGATAGATAGATAGATAGATAGATAGATAGAGATAGATAGATAGATAGATAGATAGAGATAGATAGATAGATAGATAGATAGATAGATAGATAGATAGAGATAGATAGATAGATAGATAGATAGATAGATAGGGCTGCTCTAGCTGAAAGTTTAAGAAATATTCGAGTGAGCGGGGCTAATCGCGGCGCGAACAAGGGAAAAAACATCAATGAGCGACAACGCTCATCATTCTGACGCGACCTCCGTGACGTCACACATCGTCACACTTGAACGCTCTGAGGTATAACGTTAAAAAGTGACGTGCGCGTTCCCTCTGTGAAGAGCCACACAATACGGGGAACAGTCTGGTGAGGTAAACGCGTCACGTCTCCACAGATTCACACACTTGACGACACACGTCCAGATCACATGCGATCGCCTCCGATTGTGCGAGTATTACAGTCTGTTTTCACCCACATTAAAAACAACGTTGCGCATGCAGCGCGTTTGATGTGTATTTACAGCTGCTGAAAGACACTCCAAACTCTCCAAACGTGTCTAATGTCAACAGTGTCTTTCAGATCTGCGACCTTTAACACGTCTAAACTTTCCTTCTCTTCAGTCGTGCAGTAGATTAATGGCTTTATTTGCGGTTTAAATCAGTTTGCCGGTCAACAGCCGAAAGAAACGCCGGCTCGCTGCGATAAGAGCTTTTCTGCAAGAAAAGTTTTGCAATGTCGCCAACTTCGTATTTGAGGTGAATTAGATCGTTAAATATTTACACACATAATAGCGATGCATATTAACAGGTGGTGCGATAAAAGCAATGCATATAGATCATGCCAAACGACGAGAATATTGAAGCCTATAAATACCTCAGAGGTGTTGCTGGAGGAGTCCGTTATTGTCACGGGATATATGATGCACTGACTGGAAAACTGCACTGTTGCCCCAGTGAGCAGGAGAAAAGTAACTGAATTGCCCTGATAGGTCGAGGGGAGGGGCTTTCTTTATGATGGGAGGGGGTTCGAACCTCCAGACTGTCGCTCAACCCCCCGCTGCAACCCAGTGATGTGCCATCATTTACAGGAACTCCAGAGTCACTAAAACATATGATCATAAGTCCTGCAGTGATGTGTTCTTGTATTCAGTCAATGATTACTGTAGTCAAACGGTAAAGTCATTAACAAGCAGAGATTAGCGACAGAATAGAGTCAGCAGTTTACCCAACGCAAATAATGATGTTTTATAATATTTTATTTTAATAACAATTGTATTACATCTTTTAAGAACATTTTGGAAAGTGCCTTATAGAAAACATGCACGTACCAATGGAGTGAATGATTATATTCTTGTTGGATTGAAAGGGTGAATAATTCGAGCATTGTTAAACTAAACAAAACGTTTGTTTTCTCACATTTACAGCCCTGTCGTCTCATTTCCAGCTCACAGTCTACCATGACTGCCTGGTTTTAATTGGCTGTTAGGAAAGACACCAGCTGGGTGGTCAAACAGCTGACTGGTGCCCAAATGCTAGTTAAAACATATTGAAACTGCCAAACTGAGTCAGCAGGTTTAAGAAACATATATGCTTTTGTTGTGTGCACAATTTAAAGAGCAGCTTTCATCACTCGTGCATTGATTGTGCTTATTTGATCTCCAGCAGTGAACAACTATCATCATTTTTTGAGTTTTATCAAAGTTTCATTTCATACATCAGTTAAAATATGGTCATTCCCAGATGCCATAAAAATAAATTGAAGAAATCATCGTGAAACAATCTGAATACATCTCATGACTTCATTTTCTACATCGCATAAAAAACTGTTGAAGAATCACAAACCCGGGTCGTAGAAATGATTTGCTGTTTTCTGACCCCCTCATCTTTGGAGTGTATGCATTGAAACAGGAAGCAGTGTTTCTGTCAGAGTCCCCGCTCACCCCCAAACACAAGCATATTGTCTGTGATCCCAAAAAAAGCTCTTCTTTACCTTTAACACCCCTCATCATCTGACAGGAGGACGCAGGAGACCCTCCAGACAGATGATGTAACATTTAATGTTTTTACACATATGCAGTGAGCACTGAAGTGAGCACACATGTGACAGCTACACACTCTGTTCTCTTGTTAAACACTGTCAACTTTTAATGCTCGTATCTCCTTTAGAGAAATATATTACTTTTCCTATTAGTGCTCTTGTGACGGGCCAGTAAGCACCCAAACCAGTCTTAGCAACCACCTGATAATCATAGCAACCATAACATTGCTGTAAAAACTCTAAGTACCTTAGCAACAGAACAGCAACGCCCTGGCAACCACCCACAGCATGGAATGTTGTGTCAGTGACTTTCGTGCAGGTAAATACCATTTTTTCTTCAAATACTTCAGCTAGTATTTGTAGTACATGTTGTTAAAATAGGCACTAGCATTTTGTTCTTTGTGTGTTTGTGAACTATATCATTTGTTAGTTTGAAATCTGCCAGCTTTGGAAAGGAAATAATTACAAACAGGATTTGAGATGTGATGAGTCGTTTCTGGAGTTCCTTTGGGGACGCTTTGTGGATGAGAGATGACAAATCCTACATAAACCAGATGATGATCCAGTTGTGTTTAATACGGTTCTGATCCCACCAAAGCCTCTGTTTCACCTCTCCATCAGTGCGGTGAGTTTCTACTTTTTTCTAAATTAACTCCAGGTCATGTTAGTTTCTGGAAGACAAAGCAATGAATGTTTCATTAATCACCACCCACAGGCAAGGAAATGATGTCTCTTTAACGTCTCAGTTGTTTCTCATACACAGCAGTGAGATTAAACTGAGACTTCTACAAGTCAGTGGTTCTCTTTAGTAGCTCAAGAGACTTAACTGAGTTGTCTGGTGTATTTCATTTTAGTATCGACTTTGTCCAGGATGTTTCGTCTTTGTTAGGAGAAATAAAGATGGGCTTGTGGTATAGTTAAAGTATGTAGCAATGAAAAGGATGGAGATAGCACAGGTCAAGTCATTCAGTCTAGAGTGTATGTGATGAGAATATTGAGGAGAGTCTCCTCTCTATCTCATTGGTGCCTCAATCTCATTAATGTCTCAGAGAAAGAACTGAGATATTAAAGAGATCTTATTCTCATTTCTGTTTAGTGTGCTGTACTGAGAATGCCATTAAGAATGAAAGAGACATTTCAGAGTTATAAAATGCTCCTCTGGGTGAAGATAATATATCTCATGAACACAGCAGGAACATGAACCGTAAGCTCAATCCATGCGTATAGAAGCTCTGTCATTGTTAACAGAATGTTTAATCATGTGTTTCCTGTGTGTTTAGATATCAAATACATGCTTGAACCTTAAACATCAAAGAGTTCTAGATTCTCTGTAGGTTCTGATGAGAAACTCCAAGCTGAAGTTCATCACCCGTGCAGTTCAGAGTCCAAAGCAAGAGTGCCCGGTCATTTATCTTGGAGAACATTTGATTCCAGACACATGGTGAATGTTACACATTAGTTGTGTGGAGACTAAAAGCAAGCACACATGTTTGGATTCTTGTGTTTACAAAGAGGTTGATGATAGTGAAGTAACAGCGAGAGCGTTTCTCATCTGTTGAGTCATGAAGACCTTGAAATATGATGTTATAGCCTTGACACACAAAACAGATAAACGGCCTCTCTTGTTTGGAGAGAGAGCTGGTCGTGTTGTAAAGCATTAGGTCAGATTCTGGAGTGAGTTCAGATCTGGGGCTGTGGTGTGGACCACAGGGGTCAGGGTGGAGCGTTTTGGGATGCTCCAGGCTTGCAACCCTGCGGTCTGGCTGACCAGGGCCGTCAAACAGCAACGTGACAGTAGAAATGAATGCAGAAGCATGTCTTTGACTCGCAGGGGGATTTTTGTCATGATCTTCTGAAGTCATAACTTTGTGTGGAAAAACAGACTTAAGACTTAACAGACAAAAGACTTAATTTCACTGGACATTCACTGCCCTCCACTGTAGCTCATTTGTGCTTTCAGTTATTTAGTAGTCCTGTTGCATTTGGTTCTTTAAATTTATGAGCTGTTAAAAAAAACTTGTTTGTGTGTTCATCAGAAGAAAGTACGTTTGGAGTTTGGAAGCATCATGAGCAAACGATGAGAGAATTTAAATTATTGTGT
>JAZGTI010004034.1:463-29341 GCA_036877585.1 Botia kubotai
CCACACACACACACACACATACACTCAGGGAGGATGTGATGGAGTTTGGAATTTAATTAAGGTTGGAGAGGCAGGAGACAAAGGTCCTCCCACTCATGACACTGCAGAAGCAACTCAATTCTTAATTCACTTGCTTTTAGAAAAACATCAGAGAGCAACTCCTAGATAATGATGTTCAAGATCCTCCGCAGTTCTCACAGCAACACGCTGAACTGTTTTAAGAACATGCTCATAGAATAACAGCTTGAGTGAGCTATATCTACAGATTAAAATATCATAGAGATTTGGGGGTTAAGATCATTGAATTTGGGCCCTTAATAAATCACCTAGCAACCACTCAAAACACTATAGAAACCATCCATAACACTCTTACAGACAAGCACCACTCGCAATGTAAAAATAAATTTTTTAATCAATCAATCTCAAGTAATGATTTGTAAATCTAGACAGACAAAAATCTGTGTTCTGTCGCTGTTTGTTTATTGAAATCTTTGTTTCATTCAGAATATGAGGTTCTTCACAGGTGTCAGAGGGTCAGTTATAGCTGCTGGGATTTGAGCTCTGGTGTTAACAGCCCCAGATGAGCACAGATGTCACAGGAGATGGAGAATGGCTCTGCCAGCTGTGGATGAATTCTGAGAATCTCATTTCTATCATCTCTAAACACCGTCTCTAGAGGAAAGTGCCCACCAGCACGTGTCATCTGGAAGTGATGAGAAGATTTCGTTGTGCCTCATGTGTTCACCTTTGCCACTTTTAGAAGTAAAACTGGTCTGACCTTTAACCTTGTGTTTTTTCCTCCATAGGTATCCACTTCACAGCAGGTGCACCTCACTGTCCACACAAAAAACATCATTCATTCATGTTCTTCTGTTAGAGTGAGAGTATATGAAGTTAAAAAAAACTGAAGACATCTTTAATGGCCGCAAAAAAGTTAACCTAGATTGGCTAACCTGATGGCTCACATCCTGATCTGTCAGGATTCAGGAGAATCAATGGAGCTCAAAATAAACAGAAACTCCTAAATGTGTTTCCCATAATTCCTTTAATAACTACACCCACAAGAAAATTGTTGACATACAGTCTTAAAAACTTTTGATGAGAAATGTTGAACATTTCTGAGCTCTGTTTTGTAACTTTAGAAAATGCAAGATGTAATGTTAAATGGGCCTTTATCTTTATTCAATCTTATCACTGTCTAATAGAAACAAATGAGATGTTAAATAGATCTCTTTTTGGAATGTAGCCGCTTGGCAATGTAGCCACAGAAAAGGATTTCACTCTGATCTTATTTTAAGACTGTCTAAAATCAGACAGAAATGTTTAACATGCTTCTCTTGAGCAAGAATGGTATCTGTTGTGTTTTTCTGGCAAGCTTTTAGCACAGCATTTCTTCAGTGGTGTGTATATTCATCTCATTCTATGGTTCTGACTATATCAGTAGGACTCTCAGAGCAGCTGGTTTCTCTGGGTAACAGTGTCACACTTCAGTGGAATGTGTTCATTTAGCTGGACAGGCGTCTTCTGGAGAGCTGAACAGCTGTGGCAGGAGCCTGAGAGAAGAGGGTCTCTCTTTTTTAATGAACTTCATCATTGCATTCTGGGGGGCTTAAGCTTCTAGCAGCTGCTATGAAGGTTTTAGTATTCAGACCTGTTTTAAACAACTAAGTCCCTAAAATCCCAATAGCAGGAAATGTATCTTTCAGCATTTCAGTATGAGCAAAATAATGAATTATGTTATTACAGAATTATTCATTCACAGCACTTGTTGAGAGAAAGTCAACATGACATAAAATACCAAATTATACTGTTTATGGTTTATATTAGAAATGTGTTTAGAAAGTCTCAATATAACACACACATTATGCAGTCCTGGTCACTGGCTGTAACTTTGAGTCAGTGTTTCATTTCTTGTCATGTTTCCTTGGAAACAGCAGATTTGATCATGTTCTCCAGGAAGCCACACCAGGAGGAGTTCACTTCTTTTGGCTTAAGATTAAATATAAACCGTAGAACAACTAAACAAGCTCTATTAATATTTATACATACATTTTCTTCCACTTAAAAATATATAAGACATTTTAAAATGGTAAAATTACAAGAACAATTATTAAACACATTAAACTCTGCTTGAAAATACATATATAAAACAACGCAAGTATATTCTATCGTTCGTTCTCAATGCTCTCGGTTTTTCACACACAGCAACACACAACCCAGTGGTGTAATTAAAATACAACATGACGATTTATTGCTTCTATGAGAATTCAGCACATTTGTGAAAGTACTTAGTGTGACAAATTACAATGTCATATATGATTTGCACAAACGCAAGACTGGATTTTCTTCAAGTGCAGATCACTCGATCCTTCAGCCCTCGGAGACAGGAGCAGATTTCTCTTTATTATAACATTGCTTTTACAATTTCAGTGTGACATGTGAGCATGAACATGACACTATATAGTAAAGAGTATAGAGGAAAGCCTGCGTTTGCTCTGTGCCCAGCACTTGCCTGTGTTTGCCTGCGTTCTCCTGTGGTCATGAATGGACATTTAATGATGTGAAAGGGAAATTCAATTGAGTGTAAAATATGCAGGTTTGTTCAGCACTGTTATTCTTGTCTTGAGAGAACAAAGACCTGCTCGCCCACTCAGCTCTCTCTCCTGTTCTCTTTTTTCAAAGCACTTCAGAGTCTTCATCTATTAGTCTAAATTCCAGCACTCTTCAGGTTATTTTGACCATGTTATTTCTTCCATGTAACATAAAAGTTGTTATGAAAAATAACCAAGCTGCATTTATCCAAATGACCAAAATGAAAGTAGATTTATAAAATAAATCCCCAAAATATCACCATAATATCAAGTATCCAAGTATCCAACCACGTATCATAAAAATAGTTTATATGACTATCTAATAAATGACACTATATTCCAACTCTTTACCAACATGTAATAGCTATTATAGTTATTAATCATATACAGATATGCATATCATATACATATACAGCTATCATACACATGTATGATACATATACAACAATTATATATAGTTATTACAGACATATATAATTATCATATAAAGCTATCATATATAACTGTCATATACATATACACCTATCATATACATATATCATATACAACTATCACACATGTATGATCGTCATATACATATATAACAATTATATATAGTTATTATAGACATAATTATTATATATAGCTATCATATACAACTATCACATACATATACAACTAATGTATAGATATACAGCTCCATGAGGCTTGCACTATAGCACAGAAGTTATGTGAGCTTCTTTATGGTTCATTCCTAAACTTTTAGGAGTTTAGCAGTACGAAACAAGTCTCCTGGTATGGAACAGTAGCTCAGACATTCTGCTCAACATCTCATTTTGTGTTCCATCAGAGAAAGAAAACAATCTGGGTCAGTACTGGTATGTAAATGATGCCAGTGATGTCATATTCCTTTTTGGATTATCTGTTTTTTTTTAACTTCTGTTCAACACAAAGCAGTGGTGCTTGAGGTCAGAACTGCTTTGGTTGATGTGAAGGTCAATCAGGGGTCTGCAGACATGCTCTTACACATGAAACAGACATTTAAAATCTAAACTGCAGACTGAGATGAACGAATATACAAGCCACCAGCAGACACAGAGACTCAACACACAGGAAGAAAATTCACAGTATAATATAATCAGTTCTGCCTCTGTTCTGACAGCTGCTCTGGGTGATACTGGCAGAAGAAAGACTTTAGTGCATATGTGAGAAGATCTTTACCAGTTTTGTCAGGGAAATAAGTTTAATGACAAAAACATGTTTCTCCACCTCATTTCACTAATGAGATCACAGGAGCTGGTAAATCACATTGGCTAACATACAGTTATGAGCAAATGTGAACATATATCATACTGTCCCAGCAGTCAGAGGTCTTGTTCTATAGGAGAACAGCTTTTCTGTTCAACATCTGCTGGAAAGTACCCTGAGGTACCAGCATTCATTTGGAGACACACAGTATAGGTGGAGCAGTGTGTGTGTTTTCTGTCCTCTAGAACACTGATTCTCAACTAATGCACCATTAAAATTGTTTACAGGGCTGTTCTGACACGGCTGTGGACAGCAGAGAAAACACTATGAAAACATTAGCCATGTAATCATGTATTTAGGATAGCACAATTTAAAGCATTTAAAAGGGAGAACATTTCATAAAGCTTTTTGATGTTGACATGAAAACTTTTTGTCTAGATATACTTCACAGGTGCCAGACAAATGAAACAGACTGACATACCCTCTTCCTCAAAAAAAACTGAATCAATAATCTACACAAACTACACAATTTTAAATCCAAAAATTAACAATTTCCATCAATTACTCACCCTCATGTAATTTCCAGTGTTGTAACGCAAACTGCATTGGCCTCTGTATGAGTGGAGACAGGGCCGCTCACTGCATAATCAAATCAGTGCATTCATACACTTCAAAACTGCCTACAAGTGATGTACCATTTACTAGCCTATATCTAGAGTCAAACTATTTTCAGCTATCTGAATGTGACAGGCTGGTTTTTATTAGTTTCAGTTAAAAAAAAATAACTTTGTTCCACTTTATCAGAAAACACAGGTAGGCAATAGTACCAAAATAAAAGTCCCATTTGTTGTTGTCATGAATATGGTTTGGCTTTTTTTGTTTACTTTTAAATTTGACACTGTATTGGGTTGCATCATTCCTGTCTAATGATGTAAAAACTGGGTCTGGATACAAAAGTGAAGCGCCAGCTGTCCATTAAAACATATCATGATGTTAAAATAGAAAATAGAAAATAGAAAATGACGGTGGGAAAATACTCTTTTCAGTCTGGGGCAGCAAAGCCATCGACACACCTGTTTCATATTTTTCTGTTATGGTTAAGAACAAATCACTTGAGTGGGGTCTGTAATACACACAACAGACACATTGTATGTACACAGTAAGGTCAAAGATTGCAGGTTCAGCTGCTGGAACTTTGTGTTTTATTGTCAGGTTATTTGCAGCATACAATATAATATCATATAATATATATTAACTATATAATTACATTTTATAATGCTAATAATAACTTAATTGCTAATATAAATTGCAATCAAAATCTTTTGTACATGTCTACAGAAATAAGATTAATACATCTTCATAGCCATGCATTCCACATGAAATAATGAAAAAACGATGACAGCAATTTTCACTGTATTTTCTGCATTTTCTTTGTTTTTTTTAAGCTTTAGCTGATTACATCAGAAGATTATAGAAACTTCTGCATGAGATCATCCCCTCTCACAATTTCTTCCTTTTTGAACACCCTTACAGAGACTGGAGGGAGGGGTCACACAATGTGGGCTGAAACTGTGTGATGTGATTTCCTCACACACTCCTCAGAACATGTATCATATATCAGGAGCCTATTGTTCAATATCTGATATGTTAAACATATGTAACACACATTCTCATTGGGGAGGGGCTTTAACTATAAATCATAAATACCACCAATACTATAAAAAGTTAAACTCTGAGCTGTTTTCCAATCTAAATCCTTTTGTTTGTTTTTAATCAGTGTAAATTACAGTTGCATTTCTCTGTGTGTCTAATATAGACAGTTTAAATCAAAACAATGATATTTTTAAACAGAGTATTATGTCCACTTATCCAGACAACTGTGATAACTCTATAAATATTAGTGTCTTTTTGTGATACTTGCCCAATACATTAGCTGTTTTTTTTTTCATTTCTGTCATTATTTTTGGACTGGCTATAAATAAATAAATGTCTTTACAGTCTTTACTGTACATGTAAAGATATCACACAGTGTTATGTGGCATTTTATCAGAAAATATAAGGTTTGGTTTTCTTGAAGCATTAACATTTGAAATACATCAGCAACATTTGAAATATATTTCATTACGGGCATAAACCTCATACATCTGGTTGTCATGTATGCAGTGTTTTGTAAGTGTCAGTCGTACTGTAAAGTTTGTGGGCTTAAACAGTGCAGGGAATCAGTAAAGGTTGGAGCTGTAAAACTTGGCAGGGCTTTAAAAGAACACAGTGTCTTCCTCCCCTGACACACATTTGGACAGCATTGCACACATAGCAACCAGGATCTCCATGACAACAGCAGACCTTGCCATCTAGGTTTGGGCAGGGCTAAAGCCAACGACCGAAATCCCCACATCATCACGTACTGCAGACCTGCCCAGTGAATCCACACAGTAATATATTATCTCCTGCCCACAGATGAACCTTGTGTGTTTTATCAGCAGGATTTCTTTGTGCTCTTTGTGTGTTTGCTCTTCTACCAGTCCAGACAATGTTTGTTTTACTTTTTTATTTGAGGAAACCACAATCTGTCTTTCGTTTACTAGACATTACTCTATTGTTAACTTGCTCATTTACTGTGGCATGAATAATTGATCACACTTGAGTGCTCTTGTTAGTTTTCATACTGTTTTATTTTAACAATGCTTGCTGACCCTGTTCAGGTCAGCTGACAAAGTCTAAAATGGATTTACAACTGATAACCTTTAAAGACCTGAAGAAACAGACAGAGAGTTCAGGCCCAGGGGCAAGGGCTATTGTAGATGCTGATCAGAGATCAGATTTCTTACTCTTCTCTTTTTCAGGACTCATCTTTACTGTCATCTTTACTGAACTCATGGCTGTTAGGCAAACTTATGACCATCATTCAGCCTATGAGATGTTCGCATCAGGAAACTCATCCCATGATGCCCCACTCTTATTTGGAACATTTAAAGGGACAGATCACCCAGTTTTTAAAGATTCATCACATTGCTTTTTCTATAAAATTGACGTTTCTCTATATAGCTGTAAGATGTAAGTGAATATAAAAGAAGGAGAACCTGCATGTGGCGCATAAACAAATTTTTAATCTAATCACAAATGCAAAATAGTTGGATGACATAGAGAATTAAAGTGGGTTTTTTCTATATTTCTGTGGCTATACAGAGTAATCTTCTGGATTTTTGCTTGGGGAAAAGTGTGAGTGAATAAAACTGTTCCCTGCTGTCCTGTTCATTTGGGTTGACATTTGCAAATGGGGTCTAGGGATAAACTGCATGTGAGTCAGTCTGTACAGTGGTTGGACTGAGGTCTCTCTGTGGTGGAGCCCAGGGCACTAGGGGGCTTTGTTCTCTATGAGCAGTCAGGCTGGTGTTGGTTTACTCAGGGTTATTTGCTGTGTAATATTCACACGCACAGATCAGGCTCCAGCTCCTCTCATACATATGTAAATATGTTCTTGTCAAGGGCAACAGTAATATCTGTGACCATAGAGAGATCACATCCCTACTAGTTTTACAGAGAACAGTTGAGCAGATGATATCATCTGTCATGTTGAATAGACTCAGATATATATGTTTTGTGTGGGTGTTTAGGGGTATGGGGGAGGGGTGTGATTTTAGCCAACCTCAGGATCATTTTTACAGGTCTGTATGCTTTACTTACAAAGTCAAAGGAAATGCAAAGCCAAGGGATTAATTCCGGGGGAAATCCTGTCTGCAGAAAAGCAGTCATTAAGTTTCTTTAAAGAAATGTCAGTATTTCTTAACTTTAAAGTCGACACAACAATGTTGTGATGTTGAGAGTAGTTTCCTGAACATTGCTAAACAGTTGCTATAGGTTGTTCCAGGTGGTTGCTAGGAGGTTGCTGGCCCAGGTCAAACAAGCTCAACCCTAAAATGTATCATCCACTAGGCAAAACTCTGAATCTTTTACAAAAGTAACATCAAATATGTAAGGCAGCTGGTGTACTATGATTATGATGGTATTATCTCAGAAGAATTTCTGGCATCACATGGAGCCTCCATGTGACCAACCTGACCTTTGGCATTTTCAGACACCAACTCCATGTTGCCATTTTCTATTTTTGCCTTAAATATTTTGGTGTTTTGTATTTCCATAAAAGGGTCATTTTAAAACCATCTAATGACTTTCATGAGCACATAGTTCTGAACAGGGCACAAACTCTTCTACAGGGAATATAAATTTAGCTGCAAAATAAAAAATGCCAGTGAAAGATATTTTGAAGCTTTTATCTGCCTCTGTGTTTTCCCATGAGCAGGAGCTTTCCTCCCAGTTCCAGAAGCCGGGACAGTCTATAATTTTCCTGTGATCTGCTATCTACAAAGCTATTATTTTAGTTCAGAGGGTGAATTCTCCCTCCAAACCTTCAGCACCTCCATCCCCCACCTCCAGAAATTCCACGGCATGAGAGGTAGCTCCGAGTGGGAGGAATCAAGACTTGTACTCACATACACAGACAAGCTTATATACTCTAAAACAACTGTGAAGACGTCAGCCAGTGTGGGATTCGTGCTGATTCACTAGAACATTCCATCATTTTTCCTTGGTGGACAGGGTGACTGATGCTGTGATGATCTGATGAAATGGTGATCTGGTTACTGCAGTGCTCTTATTAGGGCAATGTGGGGGAACTGCAGATCTATTCAGCTCATTTGAGGGAACAAACATTTTCTATACAAACATTTAAACATTTCCTGTACAAAAGCAAACAAACAAACAAAAATCCTTCACAGACTCTGCTTAGGTAACTGATAATGTCTGAATAATAAAAACTTAATCTTATGTGCAGCATAGCAACAGGTGTGTGTGTGTGTGTGTGTGTGTGTCAGAGAGAGAGAAAGTGAGGGAGAGACTTGGCTTCTGTTGTATTAAAGAGCTCTCTCTCTTTATCAGAGGTCTGGGTCATACAGTATCTGCAGCTCTATTTCTGTGAGCAGAACTGCTGGAGGTGTGGAGGGACAGAAGCAGGTTGGAATTTGCCGTGAGGGTGGAGGGAGGCGGGGAACAGCGACAAACACATTATAGCTCATTGCCAGAGACTGAGGGAACACGCTTTTCTATGGCGTGTAATTGAGAAAATCCTGCTCATTGGATTTGATTGTGCAAGTGCAAGTGCGAGAGAGGAATATTAAACTATGGCTGGAAAGACTTTACACTTGTGCGTGTTTGTGATCTGCGTGATTCAGTCGAGCGGTGGATTTAACATTGACGTGCAGTTCCCGATCATCAAAGAGGGCAAAACCAAGGGCAGTTTCTTTGGCTTTTCAGTGGCATTACACAAACAGACCGGAAAGACCAAGCAAAACTTGTAAGTACAGTAATGTTACATGCGTCTAAATTCTTCATGTTTGCTCTGTTTATCTTTGCTTTTCTGTTTCTCTACGCTGATCTAAACTCTTAAAGAGGTATAAACGACAGCAGTAATCCCAAGTCTTTATACATCGCTGATTATAATACGTTCATAATAATTCACATTCAGTTTCGAGCATGTTTGACTGAAATCCCTTTTCGCACCTGCACCGCACTGCGAATCGATTCTTTTTTAATGAATCGGAGGAACCGATAGCAAAGAGTTTGTACCCTAAATATCACTCAACTGCGTAAGGTGACTGTGATTAGAAGTAGAATTATGAGATGGGAACAATACTGTAAACAATGTCTGTATAAACTGTATAATACTGTTAATCTTACTGCATATTAACCTTAACAATGAATATCAGTAGCTTACTATAATATATTTTGAATTATATTGCGTCAATAAAAAACAATTAGATCTATTGAACTGTATGAGATCGTGATCAAGTTCACTTGACCTCCAAAAACTCGCGCAGGCGCTCTTAGAACATATTTGACTGAGTCTGAGATTGAGTCTGTGAATCGTTTACTGACTCTGGTTCTTTGAACCAGCGCAACGATTGGCTACAATGAATCCGAACTTTCTGTTTTCATTTTGTGCATCGCTTACTATGAAGGTGACAATTCAACCTGACAGCCATGCTGTTTCTAATGAATACAGTACAGTAGTACTACAGTACTACGGTAGTACATGATATACAGTACATACAGTATTCTTTCAGCAGCAAATATACAAAATACCATGGTATTAACATATGATGTTGTCACTATACTTTGGTACCACTACAGTACATTTTCGTAAGGAAAGTCAGAGTTTTTTACCCGGTAAACGTACATAACACATTTTTAAAGTTCTGTAGATGTGTAGACCACATATTGTATAATCCTTTAAAGGGTTTTGTATTATTGTGGAAGGTCAGTCTATGGTTTTTACACAGTTAGTTTCCTGGCCGAGGTCATTTGAGTAGAAAGAGTGTTAACACAACAGCAGATGACATAAAAAATCAAAACAACAGGACTGTGTGTAGCTGCATATAATGTACTCTGAAATCATTACACAGTCTTTCTTGCCTGGAGCTTAACATATTACAGATAGTGTAGTTTCACATATTTACATATTCACCATTAAATATGAATTTTGCCTCGATAAACTCCTAATTTATTGATTATTAATACTTGTGTTGTGTTTAAGTGTGGGTATGGGTGTAAGATTACAGGATGTACAATATGGTCATGCAGAATAGGGAATTAATATGTACTAACAAACATCCAATACTAATTGGGAACTTGTTCAAAGTGCAAATTGATCCCGATTCTAAAGCGTTACTGATGTTTTACTATTGGTGAAAAAAGTATGCCTTAAGATTTACAGTTCAATGTGGGTTGTGCTTACATTCAAAAAGACAGGAAGCAATTGGGTATAGACATAATCTGCTCTTTCCTTAGACTGTTACACATTGTTTTAAAATGTTTTCAAGTGAAGCGTAAAGCTCATATTTCCTTTCTTCAAAGTAATACCTGTCTTCAAAGCTAGGTTCAGGTTTGTAGCACTAGCATCGAGCGTCTTGAAGCCCTTATATCCTGTGCTGGTATAACCTGTCATCTGCAGACTGATAAACTCTTACCCTCATCTCACTGGTGCTTTCAAAAGAAAACTGACCATTATTAGCATGTTGTTGTGCAGTACCAGAATTAGCAACATAAATATGGGTCAGCACCTCACTTTAGTGAGAAGTTGTCAGCTTTGCCTCTGTTGTGAGATTCTGGGGAGTTCCCCTAAATAGCTCTTTCCTTCTTTGTGATTTCCTGCTAATTAAGAGCCTATCAGCTAGTTTCATCTACAGTAACTAAAGGAACTTCAAAGAACAGAGGAATCTCCTTAAGCACATGGTTTTGTCAATGATGCAGTTTTTAAAGTAATCAGTAATAAGTCACTTGTTTCTGGCCCATCAAGCTGTTATAAATTCACCACTTAATGCAGTGTTACTGTTGAAGGACTGGATGGAGGTTCTGCCCGTGCATTGTCCCCTCAGGGGAGTGTGAGACTGTCCAGGCACTGAAACATGAGAGGAGGCCACAGTGAGTGTGTCCATCACTCTTGGGCATATGAGCATGCTGGCTTCAGAATATAAGGGCATTGTTGAGAGGAAATGGCATTTAGAAGTTCAGACGAGAAGGCTAGATAGACCCAGATGTGCTCACTTTAACAAACTGTCACTTCACAACACCCAATAATATGCTTTACATACTATGAAATTGACTGTACCGTTTGTAGTCAGTCAAACAAAAACTGTGAAGAAGTTTCAGAATGATATTTCACCCCAAAATGAAAATAAAAATAAGTTATGTTTTGTTGTACAATAGACAATAGACCATATTATTGTAGTGCCATTATAACAATTAAGCCCATTGATTTTTTAGTAGCTTATTGTAAAAAAAACTCCCGTGTTTATTACTATAATGAACCAATTAGCATTTTGTTTTTGCAATTGTTTACATTAGTAAATTAAACATTACATATATATTGTTAGTGTTTGTTTTTAAATAATTTTAAATAGATTTAATTTATGCTTCTAATACTCAGTCTAAACACCTATTCATGACTGCAGTAAAAAGTTTTCTTAGTTATTTTCCGACATTTGTATTTCATATTTAGGAAGAAAGAAAGCCTGTCTGTACTGTTTGAGCAGTTGTACATTACTGAGGTGTTTTTCTGGTGACTGAACTGCACTACATGGTTTTCATTGTAGAAATTGAGGGACAGAGACAGGGAGACAGAGACACAGTAACAAAGTTACTTATTATTTGAGACTATGTGAGACATTCATGCAAAATAAGTGCAGGCCTTGATTTTTGATCCAGAGTTCATTGGCTCATTAAATGTTGTCCCTGTATGACAGGTAGTTGGAGGGAAATGGTTGAAAAATTGATGGTGATTTGCATCATCAGCTGTCAAGGAGCAGAGCATGTTTTTACAACATAATTAATGATAAGAAAACAGACGTTTTTGAAATAATCATGTTTATTAGAAATAACATGCATGGATGAATCATGCACAATTAAACCAGGAATGTACATTAAGAAATTTAATTAAGAAAGTTAAGAAATTGATGATTTTAAGCCAAATATATTTAACTTTTAATATTCCTGCTTGATCTCTGTTTGGAGATAGCAGCCCCCCAAGGCACAAAACAAATATAAACCTCTAGTACGGCCTTTTCATTCAGCTTATGTGCTGGTGCATTCTATTCTGTGATTGGCTCTTCCAGAGCCCTGACCCAGTGGAATGCTGAGAATTCTTCATCCTTCCCAGCTCAAGTGGACCTGCCAGGTTGCAGGTCAGGACAGGACTCAGATGGTGGCTGGTCATAAACAGATCACAAACAGACAGAGCTCCTGATAATTAGTGCTATTAGAGACCTAAAAAACAGATAGACACAGTGTTTCCAGACCCTTCCGCAGCAGAGAGAGTTCATTAAGTGCTGTGCTTTTGTTTTTAAAGCAGAGGAAGAACAAATCAATATGACCGATTCCTCTGAGTCACACATTTAATTAAAGAGGGGAATGTGTTGCTGAGCCCTCATCTGATTGCAAACTGCAGCTCAAGGCAATGCATTGTGGGTTCATTCATTTTATAGGCATGCACATTCTTATTCCTTACTATATTTTTAAGAAAAGCATTTAGTATTGTGATTGACTGTTAATGAAAGTTTAAACTCATTGGTAACTTTTTAAAACATTTTGACTCCCTTTTTTAAATGTAACTCTCAACATAAATTATTTAAATAGTCTTTTAGAGTTTTATTATTCATTCTCAACTCCCCAAATACTGTGTCGTGCCTCCCTCATTATGATTGTTTTTGTACAGTAAGATGAATAAAAATGAATGATGCTCATCTGCAAATGTTTACGTGGACTTTCACTTTCTTAAAATTAATTTCATGTCTCTATATTTACACAGAAAAAATGCTTATGGAAGAGTTTGTTTATGAGTGAATAAGCAAAGAATCTGTTCACAGTGTATTATGGCGAGGCGGCCGGTGAGATCTGGCAACCCTGCAACATTCTCATGTTTCACTCCAGCAGTTCCACTGTTTGATTCAGGTGTGGGTCTTTTAAAGCTGCAGTCAGACTCTTTGATAGCCTGTAGGATTCTGCACTGACTGGGCTGGTGAGATGGGATCTGTCTGAAAACATGCAGTAATAATAACATGAGCTATCACAGAGGTCGCTCTGTTTCCTGTCTGACTCATGATGCCTGAAAAACGATGACAAAATTAGAATTACGAAGCAAATTCACGGTGAAGGAGCTAATTCTGTTTCTACTGAGCAACAACAGGAACTGTTCTCAAAGGGACAAGTCACCCAAAAATCTCAATTCTGTCATCAGAACTCTACCTCATGTTTTCAAGCCCAGGTGACTTTCTATCTTTGAACTCAAAAGGTGAAAGAACATCCTGCTGCTTTGGGTCATAATTCTGTGATGACAGTAAAAGAGGACAAATGTTGTTATGCTCCAAAAAAACAAAATTAACAAAGTGATCTATTTGATCTGTTACATTTAAGATGTGGTGTAGATAGTACAGTAAATCACATCTGTAAACAATGAACGGATTATGCTGACATAATGACTGGTAAATTTATAGACATGAAAAGTAGCTTGTTTATTTCTTGACGTAAATGTGGCCAGGACAAAATGTCCTGAATGAATTATGAACTGAAATGAAGAACTGCATCAGACAGACAGCAGGCTAAATATTTGTTTTTGAATGTATTATAAAATAGCACATAGTTTATTTGTTTCAGTCTCATCTCTGTGATGTAGATTTCTTCTGCTTTATAGTCCAGCAGGAAATCATGAGAACATCTCTTCTAAACAAGCTCGACTTGCTGTGCTTGATTCATTTCCAGACCTTAAATTAATGTAATGAAGTTGAATGAAGCATTAGGATTCTGTTCAAATCCTCTCCCTTTGAGCACTGTTAATGGTAATGCTCACTGGGGGAAGCATAACTTATAACAAAAGCTCCTGATGTTTGGAGCTCAAATCTGTTTTAGCCATAAGCTCATCTGGCCATCAAAAGACTCCTGCAGGGAACATGATGATCTTGTGATGTCATCAGGGAACAGGTTTCTGATCCTGAGAAGATGATGTGAAAGTGTTAGGAAAAGAAAAGTGAAGGTACCTCACTGAGAAGTGAAAATGCACATCTAGGGAGATCTGTTCACATCTGGATCTTCACTCATCATTACTCAGCACTCACAGGGGACTCACTTTTCAACACGCATGAGAGAATAAAGTTCAGATGAACACAGAATTACTCGAACAACAAACCGATAGAGATACCTCTGAGGATTACAAGACATTATATATTGCCTTCCTTCTAAACATAACATTAGGAAAGCATGGAATAATTTAACGATTTTTAACAAAGTTCCAGATCGCATCAGTAAGACACTGTTTGTTTGTTTGTTTGTTTGCTTGTTTTTAGACAGTTTAATGCAGAGAGATGTTGATGATGTGCAGTTGATGCAGTGTTGACTATATTGGAGCAGACAGTAATGTCACATGTGTTTTACCCTGTGTTACTACTGCTTTGTGTGCTTATATATAAACTGTCATTATTTTGTGTCATAGAAGCATCTCACAGAGCTAGAATGTTGAATATTTGCACAAAGTCTGAATCACCCACTTAAACAGGAATAGATGGTTTGACTGACATGTGAAGCTTTTTTGTTTTGTTTTGTTAATGTCAGAGCAGATTTATCTAAAATAGTGTAGTGAATTTCACAATAATAGACTGGTGTGGAAAAACACAAAAACACAAATGACACAGCAGCAATGCTCTGTACAGAAAACATTAGTTGTGGAAATGTTTCTAGGCTTTTTAAATTTCTCTTTTCAAATGTAATAAATTCTGATTATTTAACAGACTTAAATAAAGTCAGCAAACCAGCGAATAGTTTTTTCCCATTGGTACTACTGTATGTGTACTGGTAAAAACCTGTGCACTGTCTCCTGCATAACAGCATAAAGTCAGCCAATCAGATTAAAGGTCGCCAGTATGAGGCTGATATACTGACAATGTCATGCTCTACCGAATTTTTGAAATTGTGGTCACATTGATTAAAGTGAGATTCATTCATTAAATAATTAATGTATTAAATAATCCATATATATCAATTACAATTTAAGAAAATATGACATTTGTTACAGAATGCTAAATGCAGAAAGAATAGTTAATATAGGATTTTCATAATCTGTTAGAATTTTATAATTATGTTATAAAGGCAATACACACAAGCAAGAGTGTGTTATACATAAAGCCTATTTATAAGCATTGTTGAGATTTGGCCGCAGACACAAGGCCATAAACACTCCTGTTTGTGGAAGTAATTTCTGATCGCACTCAGATGAGTGTCTGGTGCAGGTGTATTATTGCACCTTCTTCTGTTATTGGCTGATGGAGCATCTGGTTCTCAGAAGCTTTTTCAGTGATGACAGCTGGTGTCTGTTATAGGGCGTTTGTGTGCTGTACTAACAGCCACTGTCTGTAGATACACAACAGCAGCCCTTAAAAGATGAAGGAGGTTTCTAATGGCTAGGTAACATCAGGACAGGAGCCTGTATATGATCATAATAACCATGCATCGCACAGGACTATGTGCATTTAATATTTATTTAATAAAGTACAAAATGCATTTTTTATCCAAAACCTGGTTTGGTGTAGCACTGGTTCATCTTTTAATGGCCTGTAGAACCTTTCTTAACAACAAAGAACCTTTCAGGGACTAGCAGTAATATGAATTATGTAAATGTGTCACCCATCATTTGGTCTCCACATTTGTGAAATCTGTGACACTGTTGACTTTGTTATAGAGAATGTTGTATTTGGGTTTGTAGAATGCATTCTATGCATTTGGCTAACACTTTCATCCAAAGCCACTTACAGTGAAAAGCTTTACATTGTTCTCCTGAGATTAAATTGCAGTGTTTAACGTTGGTGATATTTCTACTTTTAAAGCATTTATACATTGTTATGTTATGGCAGTAATGCTGATTTATGCTACATAATCAAGTTTCTGTTGTCCTGCTCAGAGCAGTAATTATACCATTTACAAAATGCTAAATACATTATGGATTTTAATCATGGTTTGTGTTGTCAAACTCAATATACCAGCTGAGTGGCTGTATTAGCCTGTTTACCGTATTTCAACTGAATCGATAATCTGGTCAGAGGAAAGCCATCTAATAATCCAATCATCAGTAATCTTGAACTATAATTATTGAGCTATCTATTTCTAGAAGACAGCCACCACCAGTAGGAGAGCAGGTGTGGCCGGTTTTCGTTTAGTTTTGTCTAGCCTATTGTTGCCAGTAGTTTTGTCTTCCTTCAAAGCTGTTTCTATCCTTATCTAATCCAGTGTGAAGATGTTTGGATTTGTGTTGATCACCTGATATCAGCTCAGTATTATCTTCATGCGGGCGTGAAGATCATTGATGCTGTCTTGATCAGATGCGTGTGCAGCATGTTAAAGTGAGCAGAACTGCAGTGATGTCACTCATGAGGAGTGCAGGATATCATGCACTGCTGGAGGTTTTGTGTGTTCATTTACGGATAAATAAAATTAACTATTAAAATAAAACTAAACAAAATAGCTATTTAAATAAAAGTATTGAATGAGAGCATGTTGGAAATAAAACAGCTTAATCTGATTCTTGCTTTGATGCCTCTGCATTATCATTAGTCTCAGAAAAATATTTTACATCAATCGAAAGAAATCATCATCAAAATAATTACAACTGTGGAAATGTATTTGTGTCCCTGTCTGTGAAAACTGCTTTTTTTAAAAATCCTCCATAATGTAAACATTCTGTAAAAATATAACCTTCAGATCTTTAATTATGACTAAGGTCATGTCAAAGATTGAAATCATAGTAAAACTAATGATTAAAATTAAACTTTGATGATTTTAATCTCATGATTACATTATGAGACTGGATTCCACAGTCAGGGGCACATTTATTTTTTAATTGAGACTGACACAAACATTATAAATAATTATGATAACATGGCAGTGTTGATGGAGTCTGTAATTACAACAAGTAAATGTATTTAACCCCTGATTAACCATTATTCAACACACAGATGGGCCTGCCCCCGGACACACACCATTGGATAAGCCTTGTCTTACACACCAGGGCTTGTAGGGCTAGAAACAATCAGAGTAAAGTTTACACTGTTCTGGAACCCATCTCACAAATAGCTTAGTTGTCAGCATATTCAACTGGGATAAGGGAAAAGTTTTAACATAAAACAGATAACAGTTTTTACAAAGTGTGAAATAAATGGACAATGTCCTAATTCCTCACAGCCCACAGGGACAAACTAAGGTCATGTTTTATGTTTCCTGTTTCCACAGACTCAACTGCTGTCTGTCAACCACAGAAAAAAAAGTTTCTGTACCTGCTAGTTTACCCACTGCACTACACTCAGGATTACCACTTGTGTCCTGCAACATTTTTAAAGTACAAAATCTAATATAGCTTTCCTGTAGCTCAACTGGTAAAGCAGGATGCTGGCAACACCAAAGTCGTTGTTCAGGCTTAAATAAATTGTAAATGGATTTGGATGAAAGTGTTTCAATAAAAATAAAACATATAATTATAACATCTATAATATGTTATAAATGAATTGTATGAAAGGTCTTGTGATCTTTTCAGACATACAGTTTGTGATGGTCTTTGTTCCAGTAGCTGAGTCAGATATGTTCATTGTCCTGTCAGCTCAGTACTGCAGGATTCTGTCTTACCTGTAATGTGTAGTGACATGTCTGGGCTGATTGTCATTCAATCATGTGGCCAGAGATAATAGATTCTTTTAGATGCCAAGCAGAGGTACTTTATGTGTCTATGATGTTTTCACAGCTGCTGTTTATTGCTGTGTCAGAACTCAGAAGACTCAGATATGTTGCATCAACATAAACTATCAACATTGCCAGACGTTTCTACTAAAATCCCTAAGACATAAAATACACAAATGAGACAGTTGTAGGCACAGTAAAAGTGAAGCCATTGAATGAACACGGATAGCACACCTTGGAAATGTTTGCGTTAATATGCCAATCTCTGACTTTTGATTGTAGACTTTAAAATCTGAGACAATTTTTGTGGTCTTATCTAAAACGAATACTGCATATTATTCCAATATTCCAAAATCCTGCCCTCTATGTCAGCAAACCTGAATGCTGAAAATGATTGACAGGCAGAGATTGCTTCTGATTGGCTAGACAACAGCCTCTCATTGTCTGATCTTATTTGCTGTCGCAGAGATCAGTGTGACATCTTATGATATCTGTCTTTCTGCGTACAAGTGATTCAAATGGCCATTTTATCTTGTTGTCTAGGAGACCCAATTATATGAGAAGAACTCATTTGTGTTTTATTATTTCATGCGCAAACACACACACACACACACACACACTACTTACTGTCTCTGACAATAATAATGAGATCTAAAGTCTCTCTCTCTCCCTCTCTGCTATAAATGACCAGTATAGCCAAACCTCTTATCACAGTTATCATCATTGCAGTATACAAGATTGCTGTTGTATCCCAGGTGGTCATAACATAGTACTTTGATACATGGTACCTCAAAATAGCACAGAACTAATCTCGTTTTAAAAGATGCATTTCTTCTGTCAGGAATGTGTATACCATTAAAGACACCACACAGTTTTCTTGGCTTTTATCACATTTTCTGTCATAGCTGTGAACACATTCTGGAAAGCATTTCATTGGACAAACATTTATATACACCCCTAAGTGCAGGATGAGTAGGCAGTATTTTGGTCGGTTTTTCAGGAAAATAAATACTGTTGATTTACTATTGACATGTTGTTGTAATTATGACCAACATTTTATTGTTTGTGTTTGTAGTAGCAACTGTTTGGGCTGTGTGGCTGGGCTGTGTGACAAAATGACAACTTTTGTTTTAAACAAACAATCTTTGTTTAGGCTAATCAACCCCAGGTTGGAGCTACTTCAACCTCATAAATGTCTGCCAAAATCAAAAACGATTTACAATATATATGCAAAAAAATGTTTACAAGCAGAAACTAACAGGCATAAAATACCACCACAGACTTGGTGGTAGGTCTAGGTCTTGAATAAAACCAGTTAATTTAGATGTAGGTTGCCTGGGAGTTGTTTTACAGTATAGATATAGTTGCATGTCATCAGCTTTAGTAATAGATCAAAATGAGCGAGCCTCTGTCATTGTTAAATTCACTTTTCTCCCCCCTCACCTTTGCACTCTTATTGTAAACATTGGCGTTAGTAGTGTACTGGTGCTAACATGAGTCAGGTACTCTGACATCTCCCAGCATGAGGAGGAGAGCAATTCCTGCAAAAACCCTCAACAAATATTAGTCACGACTGATTACTGGTTTGGTTTAGCACTCTCACCTGCGAAAAATTCCAGTAATGCCATTTTCCTGTGGAGGTCTTGTCCGAACATGACTGATCTGCGTTTGCACACTCCTTAAAGCAGCTTTGAGCTGCCCATCGTGATGGTCATAGTCACTCTATCACTGATACTCAGATTGGAATGTCTTTCAGAAACATCCACTACATCATTTTCCGACACTCATGCTTTCCTGGCACACATCTTACCATAGAAGGATTTCATGTCGGTAAATGGCACAGTTTGTCTAAGAAAAGCATTTGGAGTCTTCACAGACCACCTGACAGCTCTGAGTTTATCCTCCACTGTCAGTGAGCTGTGAGATCGAGTTTACAACTCTGCAAGTCCAGACTCCTCTTGCTAAGCTCACTGTGTCGACACCTGGTGATAGAGAATTTCCCCAGGGCTCTGAAATAGCTGTCCTGTCCCTCTAGACATCATTCACACACTCTCAGGAGGAATTCTTCACTTCAAGGGCAAATATGTTGCGGTCTACAGCACAGAAGGTGAAACGTAGCGTTGAAATCTTACTGCCGTTATACCAGAGTGTTATGTGTGTTTGTCAGGCCATTACAAAGTGTCTTCATGATATTCTGGTGCCTAGATGTATGTGGAACATTTTTTAATGACTTGCTGTGAATTCAGTTATAGATTTTATCAATATATGTGTTCCCTGAGAACTTTATCAATCATGTCTAAACAATTTAACACAGACAGTCCAAACACTTTCTCATGATATCTCTTGCTGTCGTGGTTGCTTTGGTTGCTTTACTTTCTCTGGTACATCACTGTATACTGTACACTGTGTACTTCCCATCTCTGTGATGTCACCACAAACATTTGTGTCAAATGTTTTTTCTTTTGTTAATCTCATTTCTATGCCCATTTACTGTAAATCATAAAATGTCTACACAGCTGGATAATACACTGGCTTTTCATGGTGGCAAGTTATTGTTCTGTCTTTTTATAAAGTCACTAGATAAATACGAGTGTCATATTCACTGAGGCTTGCAGGGCAGGTGGGGAGAGAGAAAAGCTTCTTTCAGGTCTGAACTTGTTTGTCCTCTCTAATATCCCCTGCCTTCATTTCTCTTCAAGAACATACAGCAAGGAATGTACTCCTTCATGTTTGTGGTGATAATGTACTGTCTGTTTTGTTTCATTGGGTTCTGATGAGATCTAAATCTAGAGTGAAATATAAATCAGAATCTGAATATGACCAAATGTGCACACTACTTATGTCAGACATGAGACATGCAGATGTAGGTGTGCTTATGAGAACTGCCGCTGTCTGTACACAGATTGTTTGTTTTTCTGTAGGCTCTTGGTCGGGGCCCCTCAGGAGAAAGCACAGCCCCTTCTCAGCAAGCTGAACATCAATCAGACAGGAGCCGTTTATTCCTGCCCCATCACTGTTGCCCTGGACGACTGTAGGAGAATGGACCTCATCAGTCCACGTAGGCATTTATTTCATCAAGCTAATGCCCAAATGTCCACTGAATTTATGAACTAGTTACAATAGTAGATTTATGATGCAAGCTCTGTTTTAGAAGCTAATGGTCATTTGACAAGCTAATGGTGTTTAGTTGAAAGAATCAGTTTCAGTTCTGCGCCTTCCCCCATCAGGTAAACTAGGTATGATTGGCTTGTGTTGCAGGCAGGTTTTTAGCACAGTATTAATATGATACAGGAAGTATTTGAGGATTAATATTATACAAAAAAGTTACTCTTTGGGGTAGAGCTACCCTGACAGTAGTTCTACTAAGTAGCATTTTATTTTTAATTACAAACAAGTGTGGACTTTTCTTCTAAGATTTTAAAGTTTTTACCTACAATACTGTACTATGTGATTGTTATAATTTTTTTATTTGTAAAGTAATAACCCACTTAACTGCATTATAGGAAATATTATAGGTTCAGAATTATTATAGGTTAATGGTTTACTGCCCAGTTTCTTAGTGGCTCTGGTTCTAGACCTATTTCCTCAATTAGTTTTCTCAGTTGGCTTGTCAAAAGACTCTTTACTTAGTGCACACTGAGTGTATACTGATTGTTTTGTCTCTCCTACAGCACAGGCTACAGAGATGGTGGAGGGCATGTGGCTGGGGGTGACAGTGGCCAGTCAGAGGAATGGAGGACGTGTGTTGGTAAGATGAAACACATCTCTCCTCTTTCTTATCATTTAAGATCCTATTGACTTGCTCTATGGTTAGGGCCCTTCTTTCAGTCCCTATAAGCAGAGGGGGATCTGAGGGTTATTCCAGCCCTGCTTTCACACTCCTGCCTGTAATAACCCTGATCGGATAGTTCAGGTGTGGTTGTGTGGGTTAAAGTGCCATACTGTTTTCTTCAAATATTCTTCAATATTCTGAAATTATGGGGTTATTGATTTACGCCAATTTCTGGTAGTATTTTTTATATCATTGTATATCATTTGCTATAAAATGCTGCCTTACCAAGATACATATTATCTGTAAAACAGTATTTAAAAGGGTGCCTATATATTGACAAAATATTGTATTCCAAACCCCCCTGTATTTCTGAATAAAGTACAAATGCAGCACAGTCATGCTTCTAGAGCTTGATTGTGTTCCTGTAGCTCAACTGGTAGAGCATTGCGTCAGCAGTGCAAATGTTGTGGATTTGATTCCCAACGAACACATTTACAAAACATTTAAACCCTCAATACACTGTGGATAAAAGTGTCTGCCAAACGCATAAATGTAAATGCTACAAATATAACATCATTTAGGTTTTTCTTTTTTTAAAGCTGCAATCATAAGCTTTACCTCTTCATCGCCATCTATGTTTGAAACACAAAATGGCAGGTTATTTGCAGAAATATTTTCTTAAAAATAAATTCTAAACAACTGCTGTGAGAAGATACAAATGCTGCACCCTCTACAGTACCCAGACATGCAATATAGTAGCCAGATCTTTCTGTTTACAGACATATCATATTAGTAGTTATAAATCATTATTCTAAACTGAGTGTGGTCATGTTGAACACTTATCTGTTTAACATGTCTGTAACTGCTAAGGAACAGATTTTTGTTAATTTTTAACTAATAAAAGTTACAGATTGTGGCTTCAAAGTAAATGTTTTGGTAGTTGTTTCTTTCTGACACTTCTTTCACTAAATACTAAAGGCTTGTTTCTTTAAATTTAATTTCTCACTTGTCTCACTGAATGTTCAATGTTTTAATATAGTGATTCTCTATATCTTTATATAAATTCTCTATATAAATCACTATAAATACTAGAATCACTATATTTATATTAGTGATTCTAATAGTAATCTATTAAAGAATACTTGTGTTAAAAGATTCAAATAGGTTATTTGGGATAGACAATATCAATAAACCACATAAATAAAAACGTTCGGACTCGTCTCTCTTTCTCTTTACGTGAACAGGCGTGTGGTCACCGGTATGTAAAGATTCTTCAGGGTGCGGAGGAGCAGCAGCGTATGGTGGGCAAATGTTACGTGCGGGGCAACGATCTGAGCTATGACCCGTCTGATTATTGGCAGTCAGACACATATGAGCAGTGTGACTTCAATTACGACCAGAACCTGGAGGGCATGTGTAACATGGGCATCTCTGGGGGTCTGACTGAAAATGATGTGTTCTTTGGGGCTCCTGGCAGCTTCGTGTGGCAAGGTAAGGAACAGTAGTATTATGGGATGGTTGAAATATTGTTCAGGTGTAAAATGTACTGGTTTCTGTAAGGTGTGTTCACATTTTTCATATCAGATATAATAATCACCCTTAGGGTCATACTGTTAAGTTTCCCACAGTGGACTTTGTGTGCTGGAAATCTGACATGACTCTGGGCTTCTTTTGTTCACCAGGTAACGTCCATATGAAATGCAGAGACACCAACTCAGATTTCGCGGGGGATGCCGATGAGAAAAGCTTTGGGAAGCTGGGCGAGGACAGGCTGAACATCTACATAGGTGTGTGGTTTTGAAATACAGCTCACAGTTTACTGTTCAGCGACAGGTCCCAATAACACTCACCATGCTGTACTGTGTTTCCAGGTTACTCTGTGCTGGAGGACATCAAACTACTACATCGCTCTGAGTACACTGTGGTTACAGGAGCTCCCCGGGATGCTTTCAAAGGCTCTGTGATCCTGACACAGAAACATGACCTGACTCTTAACCCCCTCACCATTACAGGAGAACAAATAGGGTCATACTTTGGCAGCTGCTTGGCGGTGACTGACCTCAACAATGACGAGTAGGTCACAGTGTTAACTCTGTCACAGTGTATATGTACTTTCCTGAAGCTCTGCTGGTTGCATATGTTGCTAGCAACACCAAAGTCATGGGTTTGAGTCCCAGTGAAATGTACATACCGATAAAATGTATTGATTGAATTGACTATATTGTAATTGGTGTTCCTGTAGCTCCATTGGAAGAGCTTTATGTTATGAGCACAAAGGTTGTGGGTTCAATTCCAAGGGAACACACGTACTGATAAAATGTATACCATCAATGCACTGTAAGTCGCTGTGGATAAAAGCATCTGCTGAATGCATAAATGTAATTCATTTGCATAGTAATGTATAGCACAAACAAACTGGTCTATTTGCATAGATTTAAACAACTGAATTAAATTCACAATATGTAAGGTTTTGCAGTGAAATATCCAGCGCTATATAGTGTTATATATTTTGTTCTCTTGTGCACATACTGTATCCCAAATGTTTTCAGCAATGTTTAATCCAGAGAAATTAGCAATTTTTAACTTTGTAACATCCCGACTCGTTGTGTCGCCTGTTAGTGTCGCGTCTGCATTATCCCCGGTTTCCACTTTTACTGCCATAGAAACATGACTAAACAGTGAACCTCATACAGTAAGCCGCTGTATGATTGTTTTGAACACATAAAGCTATTTTGCGTTACCCCCATCGGATTAATCTTTTTTCTACAGCAGGGGTGAGAAATCCTGCCCCCCATACATATCTGTTTGTCAGTTATGTAAATAAGAGCTTTGGCGCAACTAAATTCTTCATATTCATATAGTATTTTTCTTCCCGTATAAAAGCTCTGTAAGTATTGGCTCATTGCCCATGTTTACATACACAATATTATCACACAGATTTGTGTCTGTGACGCGTCACTGAGTCTGAAAGTAAGGAACAAAGCCTTACAGCTTCATACTTGCACAGATGGATGCTTTAATGCGTCCGTTTCCTTATTCTTTATCAAATCTAAGACCTGTTTAAACAAGGTAAATAAACACTGTTGACTTTGGATGTTCATACAGCTGGAACGACCTGATTGTTGGCGCTCCGTTTTACTTTGACCGCCACAAGGAGGAGGGAGGGGCTGTGTACATCTTCATGAATGAAAACGGATCCTTCCGGCCCAAAGCAAACCTGGTCCTGAAGGGTGAAAAAGCTTCTGCGTTTGGGTTTGCAGTTGCTGCAGTGGGAGATGTCAACCAGGACGGATTTCAAGGTAAAACTGTTGTAGTGTCTGCTCATATACCTCACCCACCTAAAAACTGCGGTTTGACACTACTATGTACATATACATGCTTGAAAACTTATTAGTTTACTTAATAGTTTATTTCAGAATAAAACTACTGTAAAATATGATTGCGTATTTGAAACGAATGTAAGTCATTTGTGTGGTGGTGCTGCCATCTAGAGGCTGTTGAAAGTTTATCATGTGCTGTGGGGTAATGTCTTGGGTTTCTCATTCAGATTTCGCTGTTGGGGCTCCGTATCATGATTCTGGAAAAGTATTTATTTGGATGGGGGGTAAAAGTGGAGTAACTAAAGAACCCAGCCAGGTACAGCAAAACATGAGAGTGTACAGAACACAAACATATTAGAGTTTTTAATTAATTGTAATTATTTGTATTTATGTGAGTTTTTTTCTTGAAAAATCCATTGCAGTGAAAATCAAGTGGCCAGAATTTGTACTTTAATTTGTAATATGACTTTCTCTTAGGTAATAGAGGGAAAATCATTGGGTCCCTTTGGCTTCCAGACATTTGGCTACTCTCTCAATGGAGGAATAGACACAGATGGAAATAATTATCCTGACATTTTAGTGGGTTCTCTGGATGACCGCGTCGCTCTTTTGAGGTTCAGTCTTTTAACAGTGTTTAGTATTTAAAGTTGTTCATGTTTTAATGATTTGAAAGATTTTCTAAACACGCAAGCTACAGGAATATTTTATTATACTGTACTTGACAACATTACCAAATATTTGAACACAATTTATAAAATGTAATAAATACGAAAAATAAATGTTTCTTATGGTCTTAAAACATTTTTATCTAAAGGTTTATGCTTAAATGATGAGTGATGATTAAGTGATGATTAAGATGATGATGATGAAGTGATTTTTTGTAAACTGTTCATTATTCTGTATGTTTTCAGGGCACGTCCAGTCATCCACCTATCCAGAAACTTTACAGTGGAGCCAAAGATTGTGATTCCAAGCCAGTGTGTCAACGCCTGGTAAAAGGACTAAAACCATACAGTTACATGAATAGCAAACAATCTCTCAGGCACCTGTCAGATGTTTTGTATGATTCTGACACAAATGAGCCATGTCAGTTACAGTTTTCCTATTATATGTTTCCTATGACATATTTCTAATGATATGCCTGTCAATGTTTTAACAGTATAAAGGTGAAGGTATGTTTTGGTTACATCCTCAGCAATGGAAATAAGGGCTTTCAGAAGGACATAAGTAAGTAAAACCCTGAAGAATCGATTTTGTGTCTTCATCATTTGATTGTATTAACTGTGTGCTGTTGGCTTCCTCTTCCTCCAGCTGTGAGGTACACAGTGGATGCTGACCATAATCGCCGCGGTGCCCGAGTTCGTTTTCTTAACAACAAACAGAGCACATTTACAGACCTCCTCTTGTTCTCTTCTCCTGCATGTAAAGAACTGGAGCTAACTGTTAATGTGAGAAACCACCACACCCACACACCCACATTTTATACAGCTATCTATGTGAGAACATTCATTAACACAATACAATCTCTAGTTTTTTTATGCTAACCTTAAGCTAACTTGCGTATGCTAACTAAGTGCCTAGCATGTACTGTAACCCTAATTCTAACCTTAGCCCTAAAACCCGAGTCTGAACCCCCAAACAGCCTTTTACAAGGGTGTCAGGAGGTGAGGGCAAGCCAAAATGTTATTTGAATGTTCTAGGAACATTCGGTATATTACGATATAAAAAAATTGCTAAACACAACAAAATAACTTTAAGACAACTTTTAGAGAACTTTAGCCAACGTTCTGAGAATGTTCCCTGTTAGTTGGGTAATCGCTCACACTGGTCTTTACAAGAATAGATGTACAAGTGTGAACATACACACACGCACACTCAAACACACACACATGTTGGTATATGTGGTTTATGGGGATGTAATGGCTTTTATACTGTACAAACAGTATATTCTATCCCCTAAACTTACCACTAAACCTAACCCTCACAGAAAACCTTTGCCATTTTTTAATGAACAAAACTTCCCAATTTAGTATGTTTTTTAAGCTATTTAGTTCATGAGGACACAGGAAGTGTGAAATAAACCATAATTACATTGTTATACACACGTCATTATACACTTATGTCCTCATAACCCCACCACACTCACACACACTCGAACAAACTGAAGTTTTGTCTCTTCTATACAGAGTCCTGTAATGGACAAACTTCAGCCGATAGTCTTCACTCTGAATGTGTCTCTAAATGAGCCGAAAGCATCCACACAACAAACATTACAGAACCTGGATGCTTTCCCTGTGCTGAGCGGCCAGCAGACCCTTACAGACAAAACTGAGGTATGAGCCAATCAGCATCTCTGCATGGAGACATCTGTCATAGGCTTATTATATGTGACAACGGCGAGTGTTCTGGTGTGTTTGTCCTTAGATTAACTTTCATAAGGAGTGTGGTGCTGATAACAGATGCAGCAGTAACCTGCAGCTGAAGGCCGTGTTTGCAGATGAGAACTACATTCCCTTCCCAGGGTGAGTCTGATGAGAACAAGAATAAACAATTCACACAGGTTCGTCATGCTTTTATATGACGTTTATACAGTGAAATGTAGAAGTGTCCTGAAACGGGGTTCAGTTACTAAAAACACACAAACCAAAACAATCATAGAATAGTCCTTAACACATTGTAAAACAAAATCATTTATTTGGCATCTTCATAAGTAAATAACCTTATTAACAGAGCAATATGAAAAGTTGGCACACCAGAGACCACAAACGATACAATACACTCTCTGATCTAATGAAGAGCGTGCATGCTTGAAACATATGTTTGTGTCTAATGATTAAATAATTTGTATTTTTTGAGTGTTGGTGTGCTGATTTTTCATGATTTTTCATATTATTGATCATGCATATAAAACTATAAAGATGATGTGCATGTTTTGGTACTGCTTTTTCAAATACTGAGTAAGAAAATGTTTTTTTGCATTCAGATATTGTAGTGTAAATACAAGCTGGAATTATAAGCTGTGCTGGTTTGTTCACAGTCAATCGATGGAGTTCAACAGTAACATTAAGAAGCTGGTAATGATAATCGAGGTCACAAACATTCCAACTGCAGACAGAGAGGCTGAGGACGCCCATCAGGCAATGCTCAACATCACTGTACCCAACGCACTGAAGTATTCGGGGGTGCGAGCTCAGGTAAGTCCATGTGGTGGCACTGTTTCACTCTGCTTCTTATGCCCTGAAACTCCAGACATGTTTCTTTTTGTTGTACCACTCTAGAAGAAAGAAACATACAAGCAGATCTTTCTTTTTCCATATGTTTCTCCTGTACAGCACTGAGAATAAATGAAGAGCACACAGAGACGCTTGCTAAGATGTCCTGTGTCTCAGTCAGGTATAAAGACAAAAACAAGTCTTGTAAACTACATAGAACTAAACAAATCTCACCTGCACAGGCTTAAACAGTAGTGCTGGCTAAACAAAACTGACCCACAGGGGAGCAAACAGGAGAAAGACACGAAACTAAAAATCCAATAGAGCTAAACAGAAATGTCTAGAAACAGAATCAGATGGGCCAATCAGAGGAGCAGCTAACAGACACGCCCAGACAAACAGACAATCAAGTGGAAGAACCAACACAGGACAAGATTAACAGGGAAGCAAACAAACAAGACGACTCAGGGCAAATAACAAATATCCAGGGGAAC